>JAVTVY010041736.1:0-19622 GCA_036873755.1 Hanleya hanleyi | reverse complement strand
TCACCTGATGTGTATACTAAGGTGGTAGATAACGGTCCTCCTGTTGAATGTTCACCTTATAGGTATACTGAGGTGATGGATAACGGTCCTCCTGTTGAATGTTCACCTCATAGGTAAATTACGATGATGGTTAACGGTCCTCCTGGTGAATGTTCATCTTATAGGTAAATTACGATGATGGATAACAGTCCTCCTGTTGAATGTTCACCTGATATGTATATTGAGGTGATGGATAACGGTCCTCCTGTTGAATGTTCACCTTATAGGTATACTGAGCTGATGGATAACGGTCCTCCTGTTGAATGTTCACCTGATATGTATATTGAGGTGATGGATAACGGTCCTCCTGTTGAATGTTCACCTGATGTGTATACTAAGGTGGTAGGTAACGGTCCTCCTGTTGAATGTTCACCTGATATGTATATTGAGGTGATGGATAACGGTCCTCCTGTTGAATGTTCACCTGATATGTATATTGAGGTGATGGATAACGGTCCTCCTGTTGAATGTTCACCTGATATGTATATTGAGGTGATGGATAACGGTCCTCCTGTTGAATGTTCATCTGATGTGTATACTAAGGTGGTAGGTAACGGTCCTCCTGTTGAATGTTCACCTTATAGGTATACTGAGGTGATGGATAACGGTCCTCCTGTTGAATGTTCACCTGATGTGTATACTAAGGTGGTAGGTAACGGTCCTCCTGTTGAATGTTCACCTTATAGGTATACTGAGCTGATGGATAACGGTCCTCCTGTTGAATGTTCACCTGATGTGTATATTGAGGTGATGGTTAACGGTCCTCCTGTTGAATGTTCACCTGATATGTATATTCAGGTGATGGTTAACGGTCCTCCTGTTGAATGTTCACCTGATGTGTATATTGAGGTGATGGTTAACGGTCCTCCTGTTGAATGTTCACCTGATGTGTATATTGAGGTGATGGTTAACGGTCCTCCTGTTGAATGTTCACCTGATATGTATATTGAGGTGATGGTTAACGGTCCTCCTGTTGAATGTTCACCTGATATGTATATTGAGGTGATGGTTAACGGTCCTCCTGGTGAATGTTCATCTTATAGGTAAATTACGATGATGGATAACGGTCCTCCTGTTGAATGTTCACCTGATATGTATATTGAGGTGATGGTTAACGGTCCTCCTGTTGAATGTTCACCTGATATGTATATTGAGGTGATGGTTAACGGTCCTCCTGGTGAATGTTCATCTTATAGGTAAATTACGATGATGGATAACGGTCCTCCTGTTGAATGTTCACCTGATATGTATATTGAGGTGATGGATAACGGTCCTCCTGTTGAATGTTCACCTTATAGGTATACTGAGCTGATGGATAACGGTCCTCCTGTTGAATGTTCTCACTTGATGGTAAGGGCTTCATGATGGATAACGGTCCTCCTGTTGAATGTTCACTCTGATATGTATATTGAAGTGATGGATAACGGTACTCCTGTTGAATGTTCACCTGATGTGTATACTAAGGTGGTAGATAACGGTCCTCCTGTTGAATGTTCACCTTATAGGTATACTGAGGTGATGGATAACGGTCCTCCTGTTGAATGTTCACCTGATATGTATATTGAAGTGATGGATAACGGTCCTCCTGTTGAATGTTCACCTGATATGTATATTGAAGTGATGGATAACGGTCCTCCTGTTGAATGTTCACCTTATAGGTATACTGAGCTGATGGATAACGGTCCTCCTGTTCAATGTTCACCTGATATGTATATTGAGGTGATGGTTAACGGTCCTCCTGGTGAATGTTCATCTTATAGGTAAATTACGATGATGGATAACGGTCCTCCTGTTGAATGTTCACCTGATATGTATATTGAGGTGATGGATAACGGTCCTCCTGTTGAATGTTCACCTTATAGGTATACTGAGCTGATGGATAACGGTCCTCCTGTTGAATGTTCACCTGATGTGTATACTAAGGTGATGGATAACGGTCCTCCTGTTGAATGTTCACCTGATATGTATATTGAAGTGATGGATAACGGTCCTCCTGTTGAATGTTCACCTGATATGTATATTGAAGTGATGGATAACGGTCCTCCTGTTGAATGTTCACCTTATAGGTATACTGAGCTGATGGATAACGGTCCTCCTGTTGAATGTTCACCTGATGTGTATACTAAGGTGATGGATAACGGTCCTCCTGTTGAATGTTCACCTGATATGTATATTGTATCACCTGGCACTTGGATTAACTATAAAACATATGGATATTAACCCTATTATAATTAATAGGGTTAATATCCATATGTTTTATAGTTAATCCAAGTGCCAGTTACGTTTTTATTACCATATAACTTTAATTTTACTTTATAATTAATAGTGTTAATATCCATATGTTCTATAGTTAATACATGTACCATTTACATTTTTATTACCATATAACTTTAATTTTACTTTATAATTAATAGTGTTAATATCCATATGTTTTATAGTTAATCCAAGTGCCACTTACATTTTTATTATCCTCCTGATTGGTATTATTTATGTTATTATGTTCTATGTACATATGTATGGTTATGGAGCCTGTAAATGGGACTTGCTCCCGTGGGTATTCCTTGAAATAAAAAAAAAAAAATAAATAAATAAATAAAATATTGAAGTGATGGATAACGGTCCTCCTGTTGAATGTTCACCTGATATGTATATTGAAGTGATGGATAACGGTCCTCCTGTTGAATGTTCACCTGATATGTATATTGAGGTGATGGATAACGGTCCTCCTGTTGAATGTTCACCTGATATGTATATTGAAGTGATGGATAACGGTCCTCCTGGTGAATGTTCACCTGATATGTATATTGAGGTGATGGATAACGGTCCTCCTGTTGAATGTTCACCTGATGTGTATACTAAGGTGGTGGGTAACGGTCCTCCTGTTGAATGTTCATCTTATAGGTAAATTGAGAGCATAGGGGATGGGTCTTCCTGGTGAATGTTCATCTTATATTGAGGGGATAGTGCATGGATGGGTCCCCCCCCCCCACCCCCGTGAATGTTTACCTTGAATTGTATATTGAAATGATAGAGAAATATCCCTGATCGCGCTATTCAGCCTTTTTTCGTGGATTAATAACCATTTTGAATGACCTTCATGTACATTTTATTTATACTGAAGTGAAAGATATACATACAGTATGGGTAGGGTAATAATGTTTTTGCTTTTTTTCAAATATATGACCGGTAACAATGTTATATAATTATGTACGGGTTTTTTTTTCTCATGTGATAAAACTTTATTTACATAAGTCGCATGCATCAAAATTTCAGATAAATTCAATTTGCATCCCAGTTTGTTGAAACATACGATATGATTGAAAGAGGAATCTCTTTTCAAAAATAGAAAAAGGATTGCGTATTTCAAAGGCTCTCGCGGAGGACGAGGTATGGGTGCTGCAGTTAAAGTACTCGTACAAATTCGGGATTAAATGTCGGGTATGTTGTCACACAGTTAAATTAAAGAACGAATGAAAAGTATATTTTGCAGTCTGTATTATAAAGAAAACGGGGTACGAGGAGAACTATATATGATATTTATTTCGAAATTTGGAAAAGGGTGTGAAACAGTCGCTTGTACATTTTGTACATATCTGCTACACAATGAATATACCCGGCATTGCTCTGTAACGATAGTAGAACTGGCAAATGGTCTATTAACCCTATCTGGCCTTGGGATTTGGGAACCTGTCAATGCCTTGGGGAGTGGGGACTCCCTGCTCTCTTAAATATTTTCCTTACCCCTTGAGCTAGGGGCTGAAACTTACCACACTATACGCTTGGGTCAAGCTCTATCAGAGATGCAAAAATATCCAAGATGGCCTATGTGATGACATCACAGTGACGTCATTTTCATTTTTTTGTCGATTTTTCTGTCAGATTTTCCGATTTATTTTATCTTTGCCATTTCTCGGCAAAAGCTGCAAGATAAATTAGTAACTAATAGTCATATGATATATGTGAAATAAAATCGTTTTTGCTCACTTTTCCTCACAGAAAAGCAAAACTTTTGAACAAAAATGACGAAAACATCACTTCCCTGTCACCCCACACGGTCACAATTTTGAATTTACCCATGATCCTCTGCTCGGAGGGTCATGCAAATAGGACCAAAATGACCTTAATATGGTATGCTACAAAGTGATGGAGTGTCAGCTCTCAAGTATTTGGCGGAAATAGCTAGGACACAAAGTTTGATAGGGGACCATAGTGACCCCCCCCCCCCAACCGGCCTATAATCAACCATTTGTTTTCCAATCAAAAATCCAGTTTCGAATATCCTTATTATAACCATAATCTTACGAGCAAGGAATATTATTTGTTTTTTTTTTAAACGTTCAAATATATCGAATTTAACAAATAATGGCGGAGGAAACTACACACGTATTCCGGCTTTTTTGATACTATTACTGTGCAATCGACATCTGAATCGCAATTTCCAAAACACGTTGTGAACATTGTCAATTCGTAGTATCTTACTTGTGACAAAACTTAGGACCAGAATTTTTTCAAAATATCCAGGCAGATAAGTTATTTCGCATTAACTAGATATGAAATATGGTAAGGTATGATATCATCAATAAATTATTTGCAGAACTGGATAGCTGGAAATTATTTCAAAATTGAAAGCCTTTGTGAACATCGTTTAAGATTACCTTTTTAATTGAAATTTGACAATTAGAAATGTTTTTAACTGAATCTATAGCACAACAGTCTGAATAACACGTACACTCTTAAAACACAAATGTTACATTTAACATCTAGAGGGTTGAAGGAGAGAAAGCATTTGGATGCAACAGCTTAATATGTTGCATTTAACACTTAAAAGTAGTGAAACAACACTTTCTAATTTTTTTCTGAATTGTTTTTTCTTCTTCGTTTTTTTTTGCGTTTAAGCCCTGGAACAAACCATTGTGCACTTATTCGTTGTTCTGGCTACGATTTTACAATACTACCCTCACAAAGCCCACGTAGCCTGGGTGGCGAAAATTATATACAAGAGATGTACATGAAACGGCTAACACCTTACATGTCATATTTCATCTATTTGCGGAATGCTAATAGAAGAGAAATATATATATACCCCCACCCCACCCATACTCTTCCAAACAAAGACAACTAATACAAACATTCCCAGTAAATTTATGATAATGACCCCCCCCCCCCCATTAAATTAATCCCCGAAATAAGACAAGCACCAGCAGGCGAAGTATTCAACACCAAAGAACAAATGGTAACAAGAAAAATAAAAATAAATCGGCGCTAAGAATGAAAACGATTGACGACAGTGCTGTAATTTGTGGGTGGCTGGACACAGTGGATATAGGTTGGTGTATGTGCAGAATATGACACCAGAGAGAAATAGAACAGTCTAGTAGTACATGTATATCTTGTTACATTGTTGCTTAATACTGCCGCAAGCAGCTGGGCAGAATTATCGTCCATACATCTTGGAGATCTTTCCGGCCCTGCTGTTGAATACGGTCCTGCTCGTGAACGTGCCTGCTCGTGAATGTAGGTTGGCCAGTACTGTTGCATTTACGCGTGAGACTCTTTCTCGCAGTAGGGGGTCCATTCGCAACTTCTCGGGGATCTCCGGTTTGAGATGTCCCTCGAAGGCCACATTTGCGTACACTTCGCCATCCATAAGATGGCTTGCGAATCGTGTGTCTCCATTATCGCGGAACGATATCCGGTGTTTTACCGGATTCTGTTCGGCCTTCATCCGGCGGAGAACAGACTCGAGAAATCTGATAAATTACAGGTATTCATAGCAATTCTGAAACAGATATTGCCTGGGCGTACAAAATATATAGGTATATGAATAACTTTCGTATCATACAAGAGGTGTGGTGAATCTGTAATTTTGAACAAGTAGGACATCACATGATTCGAAAATGGCGAGTTACGTTGGGGTTACGTCGGTAGACTTTTGCTGATTGGCTGACGAAATCACGTGGTATTAATTTCTGGAATTTCCCTCCTGCAGTTGCCGAAAGTAGGCTGGAAATGGATACACACGATCCCAGGGTCAGTCTTACCGCGTATAGATGACCGAGATGGTTACAGGTTGTCGAAGGCCATTGACGCCATATTGGACTAGAGCGTGGTCACGTGTGTTTCGGTCTGTCAGGGAACTGTCAGTGACGTCACGGGAATTATATCTTGCCAATACGTGGCGTGTGTACCATTTAAACTGATGGTTTTCTATTGAAACGTGCTTCGAATGAAAAGAATAAACAGTTTTTTATAATATCTGACGTAAATCAGAGACTCGCAGGGAAATATTTGCTGGTCGGGGATTAAGGTTTCCGCGAGAGTGATTGGGCTTCGGAGCCGCGTCACATCTGGAGATTCATAGGAAATTCATGTTGTCGTCCCCCGAGCGTAGAATCAGTCCCCTTCGTAGATTTCCGCTCGGGAGTTCCGAATGCCTGGGGTCGTGTGTATCCATTTCAGACTACTTTCGGCAACTGCTGGAGGGAATTTCCAGAAATCAATACCACGTGACTTCGTCAGCCAATCAGCTAAAGTCTACCGACGTAACCCCAACGTAACCCGCCATTTTCGAGTCATGTGATGATCTACTTGTTCAAAATTACAGATCTACCACACCTCTTGGATGGTACGAAAGTTATTCATACCTGTATATTTTGTAAGCCCAGGCAATATCTGTTTCCGGGGTATGTATGAAAACCTGTAATTTATCAGAGTTTTCGAGTCTGTTCTCCGCCGGATGAAGGTCGAACAGAATCCGGTAAAACACCGGATATCGCTCCGCGATAATGGAGACACACGATTCGCAAGCCATCTTATGGATGGCGAAGTGTACGCAAATGGGGCACATGGGTAATCCTATCCTATCTGACTGGTGGCTGGGCCGGGGTATTATCATGCCTCAGTGAGGTGGTTGCTTTTAACCACTTTTCTTTTCCATCGGATAACTTTGAATGCCTTTTTTAATTAACTTCAAACTTGTGGTGCATATTGCTCCAGTCTAGGGGAAGGCACCTGTCCGAAACTGGAAACTGGGTGTTTATCTACAATTCCCCTTATATGCAAATTTTTCTCTCTTTTTTTCAATCTTTTGTGTCGGATAACTTCCGAAATGCCTTCGTCAATCAACTTCAATTTTTGTTGTACATATTGCCCTGTCCAGGGGAAGACACCTATTGTTTTCAGCTCTGTCCGAAACTTTTTTAGAAAAACCCCCTAGCAACCGTGAAAACACTATGGTAATGGATGGCGGTTCATGTCAAAAACGACATACCAAGTGTCACGTAACTTCGTGATCACTTATTTTGGATTTCAGCCAATATAACTTCTTGTTCAACTCCCCGTGATTGTAAGAACCAATCAAAACTCGAGATGGATTAACGCGACCAAAGATTCAATATTCCCCGAAATGTCTACACAAATGATCTAGTATTTAAGTTCGCTGGCCGATCACGTCAAAAACATGATAGTCTTTTATATATCATTTTCACCTTCGTGTCACCTTACGAACTCTGTAATTACCCTCGTATTTTTTTATCTCTCATTTCACCCTCGTCATTTGCAGTTTTCGTGCGTAGAAAAAAAGTGTCCCGTAACGAGAGAGGCTGGCCGATCGTGTCAAAAATACACCGGTTCGTATCCCGTCACCAGCATCAAATCACCCTGGTCATTTCACATTCTGGTCGCGTCAACTCGAGCATCGTCAAAACACCATGGTAATTTGACCGTGAAAACACCATGGTAATTTCGCCGTCAAAACACCATGATAATTTCACCGTGAAAACACCATGGTAATTTGATCGTGAAAACACCATGGTAATTTGACCGTGAAAACATCATGGTAATTTGACCCTGAAAACACCATGGTAATTTGACCGTGAAAACACCATGGTAATTTCGCCGTCAATAGACCATGGTAATTTGATCGTGAAAAACACCATGGTAATTTGATCGTGAAAACACCATGGTAATTTGACCGTGAAAACACCATGGTAATTTCGCTGTCAAAACACCATGATATAATTTGACCGTGAAAACACCATGGTAATTTCGCCGTCAAAACACCATGGTAATTTGATCGTGAAAACACCATGGTAATTTGACCGTGAAAACACCATGGTAATTTGACCGTGAAAACACCATGGTAATTTCGCCGTCAAAAGACCATGGTAATTTGATCGTGAAAAACACCATGGTAATTTGATCGTGAAAACACCATGGTAATTTGACCGTGAAAACACCCTGGTAATTTGACCGTGAAAACACCATGTAATTTGACCGTTAAAACACCCTGGTAATTTGACCGTGAAAACACCATGGTAATTTGACCGTGAAAACACCATGGTAATTTCGCCGTCAAAACACCATGGTAGTTTCGCCGTCAAAACACCATGGTAATTTGACCCTGAAAACACCATGGTAATTTGACCGTGAAAACACCATGGTCAAAACACCATGGTAGTTTCGCCGTCAAAACACCATGGCAATTTGACCCTGAAAACACCATGGTAATTTGACCGTGAAAACACCATGGTAATTTGATACTGATGCAGATTTTGGTACTATAGTGTGAACGTTTATCCGCCCGTGTCTGAAAAATGGTGCGTTTCATCGACGTTTATGGAAACTTGCTTACCCACCGTGAAATGGAAAGTCGGGGAAAAAACCAGTGTCATTGTCATTGATGTATACAGTGCATCTCATTGTTCGGGTTGATGCATTCAAGAGACAGATAGATTTCCACCCTTAGCCATGATCCCCATGACGATTTTAGCATGCATGTTTACATCCCTATTTCATCTTCCGACTGTACTGCAGTATTTCATGTACCGAGATCATTGAATCTTTCTAAATTTGAAAATAAAGAACTACTGGTACCGTACATGTTATTGAAGGATGGAGATTTGGTCCTTTATTTTACGGCCTTCCGGGTTATTTCGTATACCGGTACTATACAAAATGTGGTCTCTTTACAGGCCTCTGACAGCAAAATATATACCGGTATTCATAATCCAATACTTTCTTAAAACTGTATAGGACGCCATCGTTTAGCTTTAAAACATGATGACGCTGCCACTCCCCGGGCTCAAACCTCGTGTGACCGTCTCCGAGAAACGGATAATGTGCTCCAATCCAATCAAATATTGGCCATTTGGACGAAGAAACATAAACACCTTGGCTGAGTCGAATTTTTCAGAACTTTTTCACTATGAATTTTTTTTTTTTCAATTGAGATGATTTCAGTCATTTGTTCAGTATTTATTTATTCACAAACAAGTGAGTGAGTGAGTGAATGGGGTTTAACGTCGCTTTCAACATTTTTTTCAGCTATATGACGACGGGAAAGGGAAGGGAGGGGGAAGGGGGGGGGGTGGCGGAGGAACCTACTTGTAACAGATACGACCTCTCAACTAATTTTCACAGAGAAACCCTACAAATAAAGGTATAAAATCTAACTAGACCCGAACTCACTCTTTGATAACTGTTGTAAATATGATCAATATGGATAAATTTTTGCCACTATGCCGAGAAAGGATCAGTAGCTTACATTTTTGATAAGTTTGACAACTTAGTCCATGTATCATCGATTAAAAACAATTTGTATGTTAAAGAGAAAGCAAAGCGATTCAATTAACAGACCAGAACTCTTGCGGTCAGCTCTCGTCAATGCACTGCCCCCTTCTGTCGGAGAAAAATCGACTAACTTGAATTATAGTGCAAATCTGGGATTGAATGATGATCCTTTCAGCTTGTATATCAGTGTATAGTGATCGCCACTGTTTTGAGATATTTTCGAACAAATTAAAAGTTCAACTTTTACAATCTTTTACCGCGCAAATGCTCCCAACGAGCGCCTATTAATTAACCATCAATTATCCAAAACAATTTTTAAAAAAATCTCTACGTCCTTGGTACTTCCTTTTGTTGAATAAGCATTTTGCACACTCTTGAATTCAATCTCCGTCGCTCATCTTTTTTTCTGGGGATATTTCTTGTTTATTATTCTTTTCATGTATAAATTTCACGTTGATAAACGTCAAAACAGTGAATAAAAGATTCACAGACTATGACGTCACAATGGCCTCGTACACGTTTTCGTGTTTCAAGTTGATTGTTTTAATGCTGTTTAACGGTGAATTTAGGGAAATTGATTACTCAAGTTCACAAGGAAGTTGGAATACAATATAACTGAGGCATATTCGTCCGAAATTTCACAAATTTGAGATTTCCACAGGTACCGGTATATGATTCAGTTGGCAACCATGTCGAAATGTAAACACTCTCCCTGGCGACAGAAAGTGTTCTACCATGATGCAAGTAAGTTATAAACTTCTGGTCAAAGTCCATGACAAACTCATCTCTTATTTAGAAACCCGAGATGTATACTAAAGATCTGGTGAACTTTATTTACCCATCCAGCAAAAAAAAGACGAGAAAATCAGCCGAAGACTTCAGACATGCATTTGTGGCACCGTTTCAATTTCAGTTTTTAAATAAAATTATAGAAATATATACTCAGATAGCCACTTATTACAATCTACAGGACTTGCATTCCATATATGGCAGCGTTCTTCCACTAAACTGTTAACAGTGCGTCAAGAATATGGATGTTTATTACAAAACAAAAGCACAATCTAACGTAATTCTTTGGCTATCCCGTTCATCAAGCCGACGGAATCCCCGAATTTCGCTGACGTCCGCGCGATGTATATAAAGTCAACGTCAGAGCTGGGCGATTGTCTTTTCGGATCCGAAGACTGCAGAGATGTTGACAGATTTACCAAGACCCCTCCAAAGCATGGTCGCAAGTGGCGTGGCCATGCAGCACGCAGAGTCGTCCGTGATAGCCGGCTGCCTCAGGGAGTTGGAAAAGGAAACAAGAAAGAGAGGCAACCGGCGATGCAATGCACACGGGACAACCGTGAACTTTGAGGGGCCATTGCATTAGCTGGACGACTGGTAAGACGTGCGACGCCTCGATAGACGCATAGCCGCCCGGGATACTGACGCCTAATAGAAAGGACTGAAAATGGCGTCAGCGTGTATGTATGGAGGCGGCATACACGAACTGGGCGGCGTGTAAGACGTCCGAAGCAGCAGGGAACTGAGCACAGCACAACACGGAACTCAGCCCAGCACAGCACAGCACGGAACTGAGCACAGCACAGCGGGGAACTGAGCACAGCACAGCACGGAACTGAGCACAACACAGCACAGCAGAGAACAGCTCGAAAAAAGGAGTTTGCACAGCACCCTTCACCATCACCCATCGATACGCAGCCCGTCACCATACCGAAGCACAACGAATTTACCCGTCATCAACATTCCGCACCATAACCCGTCAACATCCAGAAGTACCCCTACGGAAGAATTGTTTGTCACAAGAACGTTTATACATAACCCGTCACAGATTCAAGAGGCACGGAAGAATTACCCGTCACAAGAATTTTTCAGCATAACCCGTCAAGAATCACGGAAGAATTGCCCGTCACAAAAACCTTTCATTCTACATTGTAATATTTTCATTGTTTGTTTTTTGTTTTTTGTATTTATGAAATAAAAATATGTGAAAAAAAAGCCCCGTTTCGGGCCCCAATCTTCTCCGAAAGAGGAACTTCTAACAAGCACAATTTGGTACCCCCCCCCCAAAAAAAGGTAAGTATAATGTTTTCCTGTATAATTATACAAACAATTAAAATCCGCCCCAGTATTTTGCAACATAGAATACTTTGTGAAGTGCCGTAACGGATGGAAGCCATAATCAGATGAGAAAATCTCAAAATGACACGGCGTTTGTGTCTCTATTGTTCGATCTTCATAATTTATTGCACACACATTCTTGAACAGTAGAAGTTAAATTCTATACTTTTTTATTCATTTGCATATATGTGTCAAATTTGCTCTCAAATATCATGGGTTGACTGTCCCAGGTAATATATCCGAGACGTTTTCGTCAATATTTCGGAGACAATTTACCGTACAACATATGAAACTTCACACAGTATATAAATTAAAAAATTCTTCTTTTTTGCCATATCTCATTAAAATCTGTTGAAAATTGACGAAAATCACCAATACCTACCATGTTACTTTGGGGCCACGATGACGTTGATCTGCCAAAGTTATAACATGCAGGCTTGACATCATGACGTCAAGAAATAACCCACAAATCTCCTATCTAATTTTTGTTTTCGCAGTTTATTGAGAACTACTGGAAGGATCCTTTTGATACTTTGAAATACAATTAGTACTTTTTAGTTTACTGCGTGAAGTTTCAATATCGTCAGAAAAATTGTCTCCGAAATATCGCCAAAAACATCTCGGATATATTATCTGAGACAGACAGTAGGTCATATTTTGAGGATATCACATTGAGCTACTGGACACAAAATGCCTTTTTTTTTCCTGGAATGGATAGGTCTATGGTCTGCAAGTGCCTCCTATATTTCCTATATTTTTTGGTCGTTCCTATATTTTTCTATATTTCACTCAAAACCTGTATCCTATATTTTGACTTTTTCTTATGAAAACTTCCACTAATGCTCTGAAACGAATCAAATTAGCATGAGGGAATACATATCAGAATTTTTTGAAATATGAAAATATTTCAATCTCTCTTGAACCAAGCAGCAAAACGGGTCTCCTCAATCGCCACCACTATGGCCATATTCGGTGGAAATAATTTCATTAAACACCAGAAAACTGCCAGGTTTAAAACATCATCTTACACCATGTTACACTCCTTTATTCCCTATATTTTCCTATATTATATTGAGAAAATTCATATATTTTGGCAAATTTCCTCCTATATTTTCACTGTGAGCCACTCACAGGCCTATTTGATGAAACTATAATGAGAATCACTTTGCTCCCCCCCCCCCCAATAATTGTGATTGAAGTGCCTTTAAATGAGACGAAAAGTAGTAGCGTCTGAAATCCCAAAATTTTCCGGGGGAGTACCCCGACCCCCCTCTTTCTTCCGGCACAGGTCCAAATTGATCATGTTACAATGACATCATATAATGAACATGCATGCGTCACAGCCCATGCAATCAGTACAGTGTATGTCTGTTACAAATAAATTAAAAGGTTAACCTCACTCGGCATGATCTTATAAATACCGTAAGTCTGATTGGTGGAGAATTCGCTCAAATAATACAATATATTTAAAAGTCATTGATAGCAAAGAATTATGTACACAATGTGAATAAAACCAGATCTACAAAACCATGTAAAATCATCTTAAAGTAGCCACATGTAAATGGGGAGCATTTTTTTAGATCTGGTTTTAATCAGATTGTACATGTAGGCTACTTCAACACTCATAATTTAGGTTTTTGTCCAAGCTAAAACTGGACATGTGAAAAAAGGACCGGTACCACAGGCCCGTAGCCAGGGGTTTTTTGGGAGGTTCGGGAAAACCCCCCTTTCGGAAATATTATATATTTTTCTCATATAAATGCCCTTTTCAAACTGAAGCGAACCCCCTATTTGCCCCTTTTCCCATACAGCGAACCCCCTGATGTGCCCTTTTGGAGTGAAGGCGAACCACCCCTCAGTAAATCCTGGCTACGGCCCTGTACCATGCGCTGAAATCTCGCGTGCCGAAATGTCGTACTCTTTACTTTGTGCCTAAATCTCGTCTGCATAAGGGTCGCCTGCCGGAACGTTGACGAATCCATTTGGGTACCGGTATATCCGGGGTTGTTCCTCTCCAACTGGTTTTGAATAATGATCACATAAATTTGGTCGAGGGTAGTGGGAAATATTTCGTATGAGCATCTCTTAAATGAAACAGCGCTTGAAACGTTATTTCTGAACCGTGATATTTTGTCTTTAATAATTAAACTATTAATATTGGAAATACTTTTTCCAGGTGTGAAAATGCAATTATATGGTTGAAAAAAAGAAAATATTTTAAAGATTTTAAAATATACCAAAATGGCAACCCAGGGTTACATACGCAATGTTTGTAATGTTTTTGTAATGTTTTAATGAGATGTTATATGGATAGGAAAATTATCACAATCACCCGGGAGGGAATACTGAGTAAACGTCGGTACGGTAATTGATGGTATTATTGATTGTACGTGAGGGCGCTATGATTAACAATCAAATATTGTAGTCTATTCTATGGAAGTGCAACTCGGTCGAATTGTTCCTATAGCAATTTTAATTTAGTGCACTTTATCTTAAACGGTACAGTATCGAGCCTTGAGCTGTTGTTTTTTGTTTTTTTTGCCTGAGAGTTATCTCCCTTCTGACATCAGCAATGATAATTATAGTCCGAACGGTTCTTCGAAGAAATGCTTAATTTGGAGAATTTGATGCTGAACCTGGATATGGCCGGAGACAACAAGTGTAACCGGATACAATCATACTCCTTTTCCTGTTAAAATTTCAGCTGGCATTTATAAACGATCATTTTCAGAAAATGACATATCGTTAACAGCGCCCTCTAGCGGAGAGGCGGAAGAGCTCCTCCAACATGCGCGAAATCCCATCACAGACGAAGATGAGGGGACGATGAATTTTCGCAAACGAATTATATTCATAAAATGTAGTATTTACATTGTTAAAACCGAATATACAATACGTGGGTAGATGTAAGTATACATGTTCTTTGTATTGGACTTGTGTTTATGTCATTCTCAGTGCTATTCCGAGTTATAAATTGTCCCGGAGCCAAAAATTATGAAATCGCCACTGCATGCATTTGTCAGACGTGTTGTGACGGGGGTGGTGATGAATGACAGGACACCGGGTAAATTAGCGGTAATCGTTTTATGAGGACTGGTGTTTTCATTTTGAGACAATCTGCTACCTGCATAATTTCAGTCCCTCTTCATTCGTGAATTTATAATGCTTTCTTCACAAATCCCATTCATTGAGACTTCAGCATGTTGAGAACTGAACAAGTTGTTTAAGGAAAAACATGTAGCACTGTAATTATGATACCTAATTTATAAAATTGAAGGCACCTAATTATTTCTGAGATGGAGCAGCCTTATTTCATGCTAACCAACTATAGGGCACTGCCATTCAACACATCAGAGTTAAAGAAGAATGACGTCTGTGTTGAGTGGAAGTAACGTTAGCATTGTGGCGATTGATGCTACAAATGATGTCAACTCTGTTACGTCGTATGGAACAAGAACAATGTCACTGCCCCTTCTTCATCATGTCAAGGTTTCTCACTTGAACCAAAGGCGAAACCTTTCCAGAGATGAATAGCAGAAAACAATCTGCTTCCTTTCACTGTATGCACAACAGTCATGACAGTGCATTAGAACCAAGAGGATAAATAGTTCAAAACGGAATCACAGACACATGATCAAGCTGTCCAATCAGAACTTTAAATATCCATTAAATATGTTGAATAAACCAACATTGAGACTGTGGGTGAATTGACCTGGTTGTGGGTGAGTTGACTTTTTTTTGTGGGTGAATCGACCTGAAGTTGTGGGTGAATTGTTTGTGGGTGAATCGGTTTGTGGGTGAATTGACTGGATACCATGTTAGCTGCCTTGTGGTGAAAGTAGACCATGTATGACAGTCATGTGGTCAAAACAAGTGATATAATTGGTCAATAAAACTTGCTTGCTTCCTCTGTCTATTTAGGATAGATTTAACTCTGGTGATCTCGGGCACATCTGAAGTGCCCTTGAACATGTTGAATTAACACCCTATAGAAATGTATACATGTAGCTCATCATCTTTGAGTGTTAAAAACAATGTCGGTAACATAATGTCCCACTTCTCTAGGTATGGTAGCACTCCATTTCGGGTCTAGCTCCGGTCCTCACTCCGGTCCTCACTTTCTGAGTGAACCCTGAGTAGTCTCGAACTCAAGACCTTTAGTAACGACACTGTCACGACAGCCGAAGATGCTAACCACTTCCCTACTCGGACAGTTCCCGCTCACACATTTCCCCACTCCGAATTTAACCGATAATATGTCATTTTCAGTAGGGGAGAAAAAAAAAAAACCGCACAAAAATATGCATATTTCTGTGGGATGACAATAACAATTATAATTTTCTTCACATTTACATGTATACACTAATCCCTTAAAGAAGACAAACAAGTATATCTTTTTAAAACATGGAAATCTTACAGAATGCAATAACTGTCACTTTTCAATCACTATTCATTGACTGTTTACCTCTGACAATTGTTCAATCATTTCAATCAGCTTATGAATTCCTTTAAATGTATACATGTGTTATAAAAGGCATATCATATATGTTCACCGTGCAAATGTCTTAAATACCTGTGTTTATATATAATGTGCAAACGAAATATCAAATGTGTTATACAAGAATATTGTGTTATATCTGTCATTTACCATGTGGACTAAATTGTCATTGAACATTATATTAAATGAAATAATGAACAATATAAATATTCTTTGTTTTTTTTCTTCGGAATCGGAAAATATTGTGGGTTAAAGTCGAGGTGGAGAATTGTCTTAGTGGGGAAATGTCCTAGACCCGCCAGGCATCTCATGATGAACATGTTCACTTTATGACTTAAACCTCATTATGACTTAATTATCGAAGATGGTATATTCATTGTACATGTACCTTCAGCTTATTGTATAATTTTCGTATAATTTGAAAATTGGATATCTATTGGTTCATTGTGCATTTTCATCAATAATTATCATTCACTCTGCATTGTCTAATTTCAGTAAATACAGAACGCGAGGATGAATCTGATGCGTAAACTGGTGGGGCAGTCGAGGGTGTCAGCGGACTCCTCACAGATCCCTCACCAGGACAATGCTCTCGGCCTGATGCATCTCCGCAAATTATTTGCCGAGTTCCGTCACCCTTCCGCTGGAGCCACACAGAAAGACCAAGAGGACAAGCTGTATAACATGTTGCCCTTATTCTGCAAGGTAAGACATTTTTAAAGTATAGATACTGTAAACACTATCAAGGCATGTAGTTCGGAGAGAGTATATCAACCAGAACAAGATGGCAACACGGGGTAAACTTGGGTGTGAATGCCTGACCGGTTTCGAACTCGTTGGTTCTCATCAGAGGCTAAAGAGAAGGGTCAAAAACACAGCTATTTATATGCTGGAGGGGTTGGCCGTTGTGGTCAACGGTTGGCCGTTGGTAGGCTATTGTAAACAAAAAGTTGGCCGTTGGGTCGGCTGGTTGTTGGGTTGGCCGTCGGGCAGACCAAAGGGTCGGCGGGTTGGCCGTTAAGTTATAGAAAGGACCTGGGGGGGTTGGCCGCTGGGCCAAAACTCTAAGGGGAGATTGGCAAAAGACCCTAAAAAATAACACAAGGCAGTAAATGGGTAGGGTGAGAAGAGAGTTTACTTCTGGTACTCTTCTGACAGTAGTGCATCTAAAAACGAGTCCCAAAACCCGGGGATCAAGGTGGTGTCCTCAAAGGTAACGTCCGTGTCGATGTTACACAGGAACATCGCTTCCCCGATTATGTTACTGACCGTGTGATCAGGATGGGGAGATGGGCGGTCGAGGATGGATCCGCTAGGGACTTCAATGCTGGAAGGTTCCATGTGCGCAATGTCCGGGGGAGTCGTTGGCCAGTTGTCGATGGTGTCCACGGCGTGGCTGTTTGTGGTATTCATGGGCGCCGGGCCGGAGGTGTAAGCAGGCTGGTTAGTCCTGTTGTCCGATGTGCTGGTGCTTGGCTGGTTGAAATCACACACGGCCGAGTGTATATTAAAGTTACGTTTCCGTTTATAAACTTTGCCGCACCGGCATGTGGTGAAGCCGGATTCTCGGTGTGTGATTCGGACGTGCCGACTGAGTGCAGTTTTGTCCGAATAGGTTTTGGTACAAAGTTTGCACTTGCGTTCCATCATGGTTCCAGTGGTGGAAAGTGAAGGACTGGCGAGACAATCGTCGTTAGGTATGACGTCATAAAGAGTATGGACTGCTAACATTAGGTGACGTTGGCAGCATCATGGATGGTTATGGCGTGGCGTCAACAAGTGTGGCGTCAACAAAGGTCTCGACGGAGTGGTCGAGTAGCGCGACGTCATAAGAGGTGACGTCGCGGCCTGGAGAGTAAGTACCCTCACTGTGAGGCCCAGAAAAGGAGAGTCACACAACGGGGAGTGTACAATGGAGTAAAGAGAGGAGATGACGTTGTGTGTCTATTCCTTTTCATTAAGGCCGACTGGAGCTTTGGTGTGCAGCTGGTAAATCCAGTGGACTTCGCGTTGCCGACGCGAAGTGGTGCTGGAATCTAATGACGGATCTGTCTTCAGTACTTCAATAATCTGGTAACTGATGTTGTTGACAGAGTGTCCCGGGGACCAGAAGTGTCTTGGTGCCGGATTGTCACTACGGTTCCGTGTGTCGTTGAAGTGTTCACGGATCCGTTCGTGGAATGTGCGTTTAGTTTCTCCAACATATTGTTTGGAGCACTTGGTGCACGTAATAAGGTAGATCACATTCTGGGTGCAGCAGTTGGCCATGAGGTTGGCTCGATAGCGTAAGCCAGTGTGGCTGCTAACGAAAAAGCGATCTTTGATCAGTTTGGGGCAAAAAGCGCAGTTTCGATATGTGCAGGGAGTTATTAAGTTGGCGTAACTCATCCCGCTAACACCCCTCCTGAGTGGGGGGTAGGAGATCTTGGCTCTGACGAGTGTGTCTTTCAGGTTGTTATTGCGACGAAAAGCTAGGAGAGGGGGCTCTCCAAAGACATTCCTACAGGCTTCAGAGGCCTGCAGGATGGGCCATTCCTTCCGAATGGATTGGTGGATCCGCTGGGCGTACTGACTGTACGGAAGAATCAGGGGTATGCGGTTGGCATTGGTAGTGGTGGTGCGTGTCGGCGGGCGTAGCAGTGTGTGTCTGTCTTTGGTGAGGGCCCGATCGCGATTGTCGCGGAGGACATTCGCTGGATAACCCCGAAGGGAGTAGAAACCGATCATGGCTTCTGCATGTTTGAGGAAGTCGGGAGTGTCCGAGCAGATTCTTCGTATGCGAAGGAATTGTCCATAGGGTCCAGCCTTCTTGCAGTTGGAAGGGTGGTCACTTGTGTAGTGAAGGTAGCTATGTGTGTCAGTTGGCTTTGTGTAGAGGTCAAATTTAATCCGATGGTGTATGGGATCAAATATGACACGTGTGTCTAAGTAACAGACAGATTCACGAGAGTAATCTGCTGTGAACTTGATGGTTGGATGTGCATGGTTCATGTAGTTAATGAACTGTAGTAATGATTGTTCGCTGTGTGGCCAAATCATGAAGATGTCGTCGATGAACCTGAGGTAGGCCAGAGGTTGTTGTGGTGCGAGTGGAAGAAGTCTGTTTTCCAGTTCTCCCATGAAGAGATTGGCATAGGACGGGGCCACTCGCGTGCCCATGGCGGTACCACCAACTTGTAGGTAGTTCTGCCCATTGAAACTGAAATTGTTGCAATGTAGGACCAGTTTGAGAAGTGAGAGCAAACCAGGGTATGATATTTTAGAAGGCGGATGATGTCTGGTGAGACATCTGGCGACTGCAACTAGACCTTCGTGGTTGGGGATATTGGTGTAAAGTGAAGTGACATCCATCGTGACCAGAAAGAAGGATTCTGGAAGTGGATGTAGG
>JAVTVY010041735.1:0-19271 GCA_036873755.1 Hanleya hanleyi | reverse complement strand
TTTCATGGGGAAATCCAAGATGGCTGCCTGGTGGCCATATTGGATTTTCGAATCGGACCAGAAAAGGTATCTTGCACAACTAGACCCCAATGGGGAACCTGTGTACCAAATTTGAGAAAAATCCATGTAGTACTTCCTGAGAAATGATGATAAAGTTTCATGGGGAAATCCAAGATGGCTGCCTGGTGGCCATATTGGTTATTCGAATCGGACCAGAAAAGGTATAATGCACAACTAGACCCCATGTGGGACCTGTGTACCAACTTTGAGAAAGATCCATGCAGTAGTTCCTGAGAAATCGCGATAACAATGTTTCATGGGGAAATCCAAGATGGCTGCCTGGTGGCCATATTGGATTTTCGAATTGGACCACAAAAGGTGTCTTGCACAACTAGACCCAAAGGGGAACCTGTGTACCAAATTTGAGAAAGATCCAAGCAGTAGTTCCTGAGAAATCGCGATAACAATGTTTCATGGGGAAATCCAAGATGGCTGCCTGGTGGCCATATTGGATTTTCGAATCGGACCAGAAACGGTATCTTGCACAACTAGAACCCAAGGAGAACCTGTGTACCAAATTTGAGAAAAATGCATGCAGTACTTCCTGAGAAATGACAATAAAGTTTCATGGGGAAATCCAAGATGGCTGCCTGGTGGCCATATTGGATTTTCGAATCGGACCAGAAAAGGTATCTTGCACAACTAGACCCCAAGGGGAACCTGTGTACCAAATTTGAGAAAGATCCATGCAGTACTTCCTGAGAAATGACGAAAAAGTTTCATGGGGAAATCCAATATGGCTGCCTGGTGGCCATATTGGTTTTTCGAATCGGACCGAAAAAGGTATCTTGCACAACTAGACCCTAAGGGGAACCTGTGTACCAAATTTGAGAAAAATCCATAGAGTACTTCCTGAGAAATGACGATAAAGTTTCATGGGGAAATCCAAGATGGCTGCCTGGTGGCCATATTGGTTTTTCGAATCGGACCAGAAAAGGTATCTTGCACAACTGGACCCGAAGGGGAACCTGTGTACCAAATTTGAGAAAGATACATGCAGTACTTCCTGAGAAATGACGATAAAAATGTTTCATGGGGAAATCCAAGATGGCTGCCTGGTGGCCATATTGGATTTTCGAATCGGATTTGAAAAGGTATCTTGCACAACTAGACCGCATGTGGGACCTGTGTACCAAATTTGAGGAAAATCCATGCAGTAGTTCCTGAGAAATCGCGATAACAAAGTTTCATGGGGAAATCCAAGATGGCTGCCTGGTGGCCATATTGGATTTTCGAATTGAACCACAAAAGGTGTCTTGCACAACTAGACCCAAAGGGGAACCTGTGTACCAAATTTGAGAAAGATCCAAGCAGTAGTTCCTGAGAAATCGTGATAACAATGTTTCATGGGGAAATCCAAGATGGCTGCCTGGTGGCCATATTGGATTTTCGAATCGGACCAGAAAAGGTATCTTGCACAACTAGACCCCAATGGGGAACCTGTGTACCAAATTTGAGAAAAATCCATGCAGTGCTTCCTGAGAAATGATGATAAAGTTTCATGGGGAAATCCAAGATGGCTGCCTGGCGGCCATATTGGTTTTTCGAATCGGACCAGAAAAGGTATAATGCACAACTAGACCCGAAGGGGAAACTGTGTACCAAATTTGAGAAAGATCCATGCAGTACTTCCTGAGAAATGACGATAAAAATGTTTCATGGGGAAATCCAAGATGGCTGCCTGGTGGCCATATTGGATTTTCGAATCGGATGAGAAAAGGTATCTTGCACAACTAGACCCCATGTGGGACCTGTGTACCAAATTTGAGAAAGATCCATGCAGTAGTTCCTGAGAAATCGCGATAAAGTTTCATGGGGAAATCCAAGATGGCTGCCTGGTGGCCATATTGGATTTTCGAACTGGACCACAAACGGTATCTTGCACAACTAGACCCAAAGGGGAACCTGTGTACCAAATTTGAGAAAGATACATGCAGTACTTCCTGAGAAATGATGATAAAAATGCATGGGGAAATCCAAGATGGCTGCCTGGTGGCCATATTGGATTTTCGAATTGGATGAGAAAAGGTATCTTGCACAACTAGACCGCATGTGGGACCTGTGTACCAAATTTGAGGAAAATCTATGCAGTAGTTCCTGAGAAATCGCGATAACAAAGTTTCATGGGGAAATCCAAGATGGCTGCCTGGTGGCCATATTGGATTTTCGAATTGAACCAGAAAAGGTATCTTGCACAACTAGACCCCAAGGGGAACCTGTGTACCAAATTTGAGAAAGATCTATGCAGTAGTTCCTGAGAAATCGCGATAACAAGGTTTCATGGTGAAATCCAAGATGGCTGCCTGGTGGCCATATTGGATTTTCGAATCGGACCGGTAAAGGTATCTTGCACAACTAGACCCCATGTGGGACCTGTGTACCAAATTTGAGAAAGATCCATGCAGTAGTTCCCGAGAAATCGCGATAACAAGGTTTCATGGGGAAATCCAAGATGGCTGCCTGGTGGCCATATTGGATTTTCGAATCGGACCAGAAAAGGTATCTTGCACAACTAGACCCCAAGGGGAACTTGTGTACCAAATTTGAGAAAGGTCCATGCAGTAGTTCCGGAGAAATCGCGATAACAAGGTTTCATGGGGAAATCCAAGATGGCTGCCTGGTGTCCATATTGGATTTTCGAATTGGACCATAAAAGATATCTTGCACAACTAGACCCCAAGGGGAACCTGTGTACCAAATTTGAAAAAGATCCATGCAGTGGTTCCTGAGAAATAGCGATAACAAGAACTGTTTACGGACGGACCGACGACGGACTACGGACTGACGGACGGACGACGGACCACGGACGAAAAGTGATTTGAACAGCCCACCACCTGGTGATGGTGGGCTAAAAAGACAACCACTGCTACTTGTTAAACGTGCGGTCGATTAGAATTCATATTCCAGCGTAACGGAATCACGGTTTGGAAGGTACTTTAAAAGTTTGAAGCGCTCGTTATTGAAATTTTATTCTCTATAAGCAGATTTTCTACGTCCTATAGCCTAGTTACTGCTGTCGAGTTTCAAATAAAGTATAGGCCTAATATCCTCTGAAATATTGCAGATTTTTCGTTATATATCCTTCGGAAATGTCCGTGACGGAATCATAGTGAAAGTCCTTAGTGTTGCTTGTCTATTTTTGTTGCTGATCTCTTTCAATCTGATTATTCTTATATGACATCTCTTACTAACATACAGTACCTAAGTTTGAAAAGATTTCTTTTCCTCGAGAAAAGCGCTATTGGGTCATCACAGGGGTTAAGTCTAGTCCGTGACGGAATCACAAACAAATCGTGACGGAATCACGAGTGTGCGCTTTTTAAATCTTCTCTGTAAAAGAGCTTTATAAAAAAAAATATTCCTAGGATGAATTTATCACTTCTAATTCTCAAATTAAAACTCAGACTCTGAACTCTTTTTTTGGCCAACGTATACAGTTCCTGTCACATACATATCTTTTCTACATATGTTTTAAAATAGAATATACTTTTCAGTAAAATGCAACCTTTCTTCCTTGACAATTTCGAATTTCCCTGAGTTCATCAGGTTTATAAATTGCGGAAAAAATATTTCGCGATTAAAACACATCTTCTCTGTTATTGGCGTGTCCCCGGAGATAATAGGAAGCGAATAGAAAAAAACAGCATGCTAATATATAGTCTACGAAAAAATGTGGAGTGAATTTTGTGCGAAAAATGGCGTTTTTTGGCGCTTTTATATAGGCGATCATGATTTCCAGGATTTTGTCTATATTAATGCTAGGCACACTACCAGACTTTCAATGCAGATAGATTGTGAATCAGAACTCAACAGGATAAGAAATTCTCTGTTCATTTACGAATATACGTGAAATATTCACGGAATCCATCAAATTCGCCAGAAAAATCATCAAATTCTCGATGCACCAACCGTTTTGATGGAAGACTGACTAATCAGTGACCAATTTTACTGCATTTGATACTCTTCGTTTAAAACGAAATCATCTCAGGACCGAAGACTATACCAAGGAATAAAGAAGAACATGTTAGGATGTTCATTGGTTTCACAATCTTTTCAAGTTCGAACGTCCAGAAACGCAGCTCAGGAGGGTAGTCCAGATTTTTGCCGATCTGTGTAACAAAAAATTGGGTATTTGCACTTCATTATTTTGACAAATTTTTACTGGTGATGAAATAGCTTATAAATGTTGTATATATTAGGTCATTAAACATCTTTTTTTAATAGTAAGTCTCGTTATTACCGACAACCGAGTCACCCGCAGAGAAATATCACACTGTCATAAAGTCAGCGGAGCGGTCATTGTTATTTACTCCTAACGTAGGCAGGTATTTGCCATTCTGCCGCATTGTGAATGAAAACAATGGGTGCTCCCTGATCAGGGTCTTTATCCAAACAGATCTCCATCAGTTCAAACGATCTCTACCATCTTTACAACGATTTCTGGCAGCTATTATTACGGGTTATGAGTAATGGTATGCACCAATTTTGACTTAATTTGCCATGAAGACCTGAGAACGATACGCGTAAATGTACGAGAATATATATTTCGTTCTTGTTTCAAAAGTGCATCCTCAGCATTGCAGATTCAGAATTGGGAATGTGATGAAATTTCCGGGTTTTCAATGTCTTGAACTGAAATCCCGAAAGAAAGGGGACACTTTCTAACGAAATATTGTCAAATTCCAGTCAAATTTCACGTATACGACTAAAACTAAGCAGGTTTATGTTAAAATATGTGTCTTCAACGTACTTTTCGAAAATTACAATTTTAACGATCTCTGCCAATTCTTGACAACTATCTCTACAGGTTTGGTGCATTGATAGATCTACAAAGTATGAACATACCTTGAACCAGAGATATATATACTGTACGGATTTGCCTGATGCCAAATTGCACATGCACGCACGCGCGAAAGATGAGTTTGGCATTTGTGTTGAGACTTCGGTAAAGGACCTTGTATCTTTAGAAGGGGAAATGGCCCCAGGTCAGGTGGAATACAGAAGTACCAAAATAAAATCCTTCCATTACAAGAAATTGTTCAATTGGCATAGATTGAGTGAGTGAGAGTACAATATTATACTTTATACTAAAAAAAAAAATTCAACGCACCGAGTCTCGAGTAACGGGGCCGTAAATAGTGCATTCGTGCAAATTAGTTGATTCTGAGGTGAAAACAATTCCTGTTGTTCTCTGTAAACATATGAAGATAAATGATAACCAGAACCAGATTTGATATACAACCACGTATTGGAACAGCGAGTATACTGTATCAAGCTGGTTCTCGTTATCGTTTATCTTCATATGCTTATAGAAAGAAATATGAGGTGTTTTCGCCTCAAAATTGGCGATTTTGCACGACTGCACTATTTCACTTCCCTGTTATTCGAGAATGATGAGACTCCGTGCCTTGAAACTGTTCTATGTATAGAATATGATATTGTACTTCAAGCCAACTGAACAATTTCTTGTATATGTAATATTTTATATTACCGCATCTGTTCTGGGGCCATTTACCCACCTAAACATACCTGGTCCTTACGTAGCGGTCCAATGTGACCTTCGACCGCCTCCCACCAATCAACAAGTTATAACCATGATAATGGTCATGTTCACACACAAGCCACCACATTCACACTTCGAACTAGCCTTAAAGGATTTTTATCAATATTTTTTTTTCTCTGGAATATGTGTCAGAAGAGTTAGTACTTAACTAAGAATTTAAAAAAAAAAATTCCTTGTCCCCTGTGGGCGTATTTAAGCCTTTTTGGCAGCTCTATTTAGCTCCTAGTCAGATATGCATATTTGTGGAATGAAAGCGAGGCCGCCAATCTGTGACGTCACAGACGCGAGAGCTCGCTAATGACAGGTAGCAATTTTGTATGGATTACATACTGGGAGAGATTTCTTTTAGTGGCATTTAGAAGTTTGGAAGTAGATAAATAAACAAATTGCTTATGGATAACAACTTCTAGTTTATTCGGGACGACGTTTTGATACAGGTACCGTTCTCAAGTCAATGACATCAATAAATAAATAAGCAGTATATATTCATCCCCAGCGCGTATGACCTACTGATCCAGGAAGCTCACCTTGTTAATTAATCCAGCCATCTCCACAAGCCTAATCCTGTCCTATTAAATATTTCTCACCTAGTATAATACTATTGTTATCATACTGTTGACATTTACTCAAGGAACTGTATATATACTGCTAATTTATTTTGTACCTAATTAGTTATTGTTATTGTGTGACTTAAATCACGATAGTGCCAGTCGGTGGCAAAATATAACACCAGAAAACAAAAAACTACAAACACTTCTATTCTTTGTAATACAGGCACAGAACACTGAAGAACACAGACGAGGAAGACCAGCATTAAAACAGAACACCGATGACGACAAATATTATAAAACAGCACCATGGTGGACAAGAGTAAAAACAGAAGACGGATGACAATCACAAGAATGCCAACATCGCCGCACAACAAGAAACGTCCAGAAACAGAACACCACATCCTAGATCACACCGACACGCTACCCCATAGATGACACCGAACAGACACCTTAACACAGAATATGTTCCTTTGACTTTCACGCAATATAGGACGTAGACCTGCCGTCCTGTGCCCCAATACACACTTCAAGCAATTGTTACAGGCACAGATTTCTGGAAGAACCCACCCGTTCCCATGAGCGCCGCTAGAAAAGTCGATCAGAAAAATCCTGAAGTCGCCCATGGTTCTCCCAGTTTTTTCTGGACGGCTTTGTGTGTACAAAGGGGTACCAAGACAAAGGAATCATACACGCGATTACAGTGAACTCACAATTACCAGAAAAACTTACCAAAAAAAACAAAACTGAAAGAGACTTACGAACTTGTACATATAGCGATTCTTATTTACCTCTATTTATATCTCCTACTAATCTCTCATTGTTATTTATTATTTACCTATTTATTTATTTATTTATTTATTAACTTAGCGCTGGAAAAGATATTCAATAAACAAAGTAATGTACCGCGAAAGTCAAATAAAACATTGAGTTGATGGGCCGCGAAATCCGAATGGGAAGCGGCCCTTAAACTACAATTTCAATCAAATGAACCCATTTGTCAGGACAACCCAGAGCATATAAGGGTCACTGCCCTCGAATATATTGACACACATTGGAAAAATCGCTTGAAAATATATACAGACGGCTCCAAAAACACAAGTCACAATACAGGTTCTGCATTCGTTATACCAGAACTTGACATTCACGAAGGTTTCAAACTACCAGACAATATGTCTGTATACACCACTGAATTAGTCGCCATAATCAAGGCTCTCGAATGGGTTCTTCAGAACCGACCTGTTTCCACCGTTATTCTTAGCGATTCCTTAAGCGGACTGGTATCTATAAAGAACTCCAAATCCGACAGCAGACCTGACCTCATACACGAAATAGAAATTTTATGTACACAAATACGAGACAATGACATTGACGCCATTTTAGCTTGGATACCCGCCCACGTGGGCGTTAGGGGAAATGAAGCCGCCGATAGGACAGCCAAAGACAGCCTCACCAAAACTGCACCTGACGTGCATATAGGACTAGGAACCAAAGAACTGAATTCTATCATTACAACCAGAATAGATAGTAAATGGGAGAAGGAATGGAACGAAGAAAACCGAGGTAGATGGCTACATAGTATTCTAGATAAGGGGAAAAGAAGGAGTTCTGGATTCCAGCTAGACAGTAAACGTGACGACCGCATCATCACAAGATTAAGACTAGGCAAAACAGGACTAAAATCTCACTTATCTAAGCTAATAAAAAACACATCACCACTATGCACTTCATGCAACAACGAAGAAGAAACGATAGAACATTTTATACTCAAATGCCCAAAACATGACCTCTATCGCCGAACACTGGAAAACGAACTCAAAAACTTAAATGTCCCTCTGTCGTTGGCTTCTATATTAAATCCTAAACCACCTCTTACAAACAAAGTATACTCCACCTTACTAGCTTACATCAAATCGACTGACTATCACTCTACCATTTAATACTATATGGTTACACCAAGACACCAATAAACCTAGGACCAAATTTGAATAAATGTAGCACGCTTAGAGTCAAAACTATTTTACAGGGGCGGAAATAAGGGTCAGTGATCAGAAATGACTGATCAAATTTGGACACTAACCAATCAAAATGCCATAGCAATAACATAGACAAATTCACTGATCAAATTAAAAGCTCCTAATAACGAGCTCTGACCAAATTGTGTTCCCTTATTTCCAACCCTCGTTAACGAATGTTAACCGTCCGGTTTTCATGCAGGGGCAGAAGACTGGAGGTTATATCAAACATTCATAATCGGCTTTAACTATAATAATATTTTTATTTATAATATTTAGTACCTAATTATTTATTGCTATTGATCATGTGTGACTTAGATCACGATAGTGCCAGTCGATGGCAAAAAATAACACCAGAAAACAAGAAACTACAAACTCTTCTATTCTTTGTAATACAGGCACAGCACACTGAAGACAACACACGAGTAAGACCAGCCATGAAACAGAACACCTATGACGACAAATATTATGAAACAGCACCAAATGGAGATGAACATGATGAAGATCATCATCGTCGGTCCACAAGAACGTCCAGAATACTCGACCCTGTACCACGCCAGACACGCTACCCCACCGAACTGAGCAACCAGAATACCAAATCCTAAACCACACAGACACGCTATATATGACACCGAAATGACGCCACAACACAGAATATCATCCTTTGACTTTCACACAATATAGGACGTAGACCTGCCGTCCTGTGCCCCAATACACACTCCAAGCAATTGTTACAGGCACAGATTTCTGGAAGAACCCACCCTGTTCCCAAGGGCGTCGTTAGGGAAGTCGATTAGAAAAATCCTGAAGACGCCCATGGTTCTCCCAGTTTTTTCTGGACGGCTTTGTGCGTACAAAGGGGTACCAAGACAAAGGAATCATCCACGCGATTAGACCTACAGTGAACTCATATTTACTAGTATAGCTTAACCAAAAAAACCCGAAAGAGACTTACGAACTTGTACATAGCGACTCTTATTTACTTCTATTTATATCTCCTGCTAATCTATCATTGTTATCTATCATTATTTATTTATTTATTCATTTATTTATTTATATATTTAGCGCTGGAAAAGATATTAAAAGAAAACAAAGAAATGTACCGCGAAATCCAAATAAAACATTGAGTTGATGGGCCGCGAAATCCGAATGGGAAGCGGCCCTTAAACTACAATTTCAATCAATGAACCCATTTGAAAAGAATAGACAGCATTCAGTATTCGGCCTTAAAAATAGCCACCATAGTTCAAAGGAACTCCTTTATGTAGTCTACAAATAGAAACTAATGAAAAACCCTTACATTTAAGACGAGAAGAGCTGTCAATGAAATATGCAGGGAAAACAATAGCCAAGGGCGAAAGCCACCCATGCCACAAAATTTTTGGCCCAAAAACCGAATACGAATTCCTAAAAACAAAATGGGAAAAAGACTCTGTACCACTCGGTTACACGATAGAACGATTATTCGAAGAACACGACATTCCAATCTCTCGTATCTCTGACACTGACAAGGTCAATAGACCACCATGGCAACTAATCACACCACACGTGGATACGAATATACATAGCCACATCACCAAACAGGACAACCCAGAGCATATAAGGGTCACTGCCCTCGAATATATTGACACACATTGGAAAAATCGCTTGAAAATATATACAGACGGCTCCAAAAACACAAGTCACAATACAGGTTCTGCATTCATTATTCCAGAACTTGACATTCACGAAGGTTTCAAACTACCAGACAATATGTCTGTATACACCACTGAATTAGTCGCCATAATCAAGGCCCTCGAATGGGTTCTCCAGAACCGACCGGTTTCCACCGTTATTCTTAGTGATTCCTTAAGCGGGCTGGTATCTATAGAGAACTCCAAATCCGACAGCAGACCTGACGTCATACACGAAATAGAAATTCTATGTACACAAATAAGAGACAATGACATTGACGCCATCTTAGCTTGGATTCCCGCCCACGTGGACATTAGGGGAAACGAAGCCGCCGATAGGACAGCCAAAGACAGTCTCACCAAAACTGCAGCTGACGTGCATATAGGACTAGGAACCAAAGAACTGAATTCCATCATTAGAACCAGAATAGATAGTAAATGGGAAAAAGAATGGAACGAAGAAAACCGAGGTAGATGGCTACATAGTATTCTAGATAAGGGGAAAAGACAGAGTTGTGGATTCCAGCTAGACAGCAAACGTGACGACCGCATCATCACAAGATTAAGACTAGGCAAAACCGGACTTAAATCACATCTGTCCATGCTTCTGAAAAACACCTCACCACTCTGTACCGCATGCAACAATGTAGAAGAAACAATAGAACATGTCCTACTTGAATGCCCAAAACACTACCCACAACGCGAGGCACTTAGAAACGAATTAAAAAAACTCAACACTCCCTTAACATTACCAGCGATATTAAACCCTAAGCCCCTCATTAGAAAACAGGTATTCAAGTCCTTAATCAATTTTATCAAAACTGCTGGCTATTATTCCAGTATCTAACACTACCCCCCGTATTGGCCAAAATTTCTCTTTTGAAATAAAATATAGGCAATGTGGGCACCGGAGATACCATGTTCCGTGTGGGCCGGTTGCCACATTAGTCTCAAAAACCGGAGGCCAAGACCAATCAACATCCCTGCGACAATATTGGCCAAAATTTCTCTTTTGGAATAAAATATAGGCAATGTGGGCACCGGAGATACCATGTTCCGTGTGGGCCGGTAACCACATTCGTCTCCAAAACCTAAAGGCCGCTACCAATTCAACAATCAAGGACATAAATCAGTAGCACACATCCAAGAAACAACCACGCACACGAATAATGTCACTCACAAAAATGAATACTAATTTCTTCAATTGTGTTCCCTTACCTCCAACCCTCGTTAACGAATGTTAACCGTCCGGTTTTCTAGCAGGGGCAGAAGACTGGAGGTTATATCAAGCATTCACATTTGGCCTTAATTATAATAATATTGTTATTTATAATATTTAGTACCTAATTAGTTATTGTTATTGTGTGACTTAGATCACGATAGTGCCAGTCGGTGGCAAAATATAACACCAGAAAACAAAAAACTACAAACTCTTCTATTCTTTGTAATACAGGCACAGAACACTGAAGAACACAGACGAGGAAGACCAGCATTAAAACAGAACACCGATGACGACAAATATTATAAAACAGCACCATGGTGGACAAGAGTAAAAACAGAAGACGGATGACAATCACAAGAATGCCAACATCGCCGCACAACAAGAAACGTCCAGAAACAGAACACCACATCCTAAACCACACCGACACGCTACCCCATAGATGACACCGAACTGACGCCTTAACACAGAATATGATCCTCTGACTTTCACGCAATATAGGACGTAGACCTGCCGTCCTGTGCCCCAATACACACTCCAAGCAATTGTTACAGGCACAGATTTCTGGAAGAACCCACCCTGTTCCCAAGGGCGTCGTTAGTGAAGTCGATCCGAAAAATCCTGAAAACGCCCATGGTTCTCCCAGTTTTTTCTGGACGGCTTTGTGCGTACAAAGGGGTACCAAGACAAAGGAATCATACACGCGATTACAGTGAACTCATATCAGTAGAAAGCTACCACCCCCATAGAGCAGTTACACCTATATTCGAAGTAAAAACTACCAGTGGTAAAAATTTATATTACGGGCAAAAATATTGATTTTGAACAGTCCAAGTTAATTTTTTTGAGGATGATATGTTTGTTGGGCCTTTACTAACTGTTCGGTATTTTATTTAGGTTTTGTGGGTTTACTTTGTTGAAAGAGGATAGACGAAACATTTTAATTGTATCGATATACTAATATATCCCAGATGAACACCTCACAACACAACACATTTATCATGCACCTGCCGAGGCACATTGGAATAGGCTAGTTTTGTCGGGGCTCTCTGGGATATAAATCCAATGATCAGGTGAAATATTTGTTTTCAAAATGCATTATTTTGTTTCCTAGATAGTGGTTATTAGGTCCTACGAATTCCATCCTGGGGGAAGGTGGCGCAAAACGGAACCACGGCGCAAAACGGAACTTCAAGGAGTTGCCATTTGGCTATAATGCCTATAATCACTGAGGTCCCTAATGCCAACATATGTAAAATCCTTCTGATCTTAAAGATGCCTTATTTTGCGACACCGGAAAACTTGTTTTTTTTCCTTACAGGCCATCTGTGGAACAGTCTATTCATTGATAGGGTATGCGGGTCACAGTATGACTTCGGTCAATTTTCAACGTATATATATATTTGATAGGCCGTATAATGTTATTGGAGAGCGGACTTGCTGCTAGGCAGTATGTACAATTCCTCTGGTATGTCTATATATAAACGTCAGATTGAACATCAAGTAGCTAGTCATTGTCAAAATTGTGTTCCCTATATTTTGAGATTAGAAAAAAATAAGAAATAAGTTTCCGGATTCAAATAATTACCGTAGAATACATAACGCTTAGTATATGTTGGACAATAGCTGATTCCTCCATAAAGAGTGCCGGTGTAGAGGCTAAGAATGTCCGGTGGCTAAGAGTGTCCGGCCCCTATCTTCTAACCCAGCCAGGGCACTATTCTCCACATTGGAGACAAGTGTTCGTCGTTGGTTATTAGTATAGAAAGTGTATTTAACCGTTATTTGAGAGCAACATCCGGGTTCTTCGTGGCGTGACGTGGCAATGACGTTACTTTCGGTTCCGGTGACGTGACCGGAAATTACCTTTGACCCCTGCGCATGCGCACAATACCAAATAATAATGATACGCAGGAGTCAAAGGTCACTTCCGGTCACGTGACCGGTACCGGAAGCGACATCATCGCCATGTCACGCTACGAAGGACCCGGAAGTTGCACTCAAATAAACGGTCAAATCCCCTTTCAAAGGGCTCAAGTGTCACGTGAGTGGAAGTGACTCCGGAGATGTATTTCTCCGCGTTGAGGCCGTCATATCTGGCGGTGATGCGGTCACTTCCTGGAAGAAGCCTCCGCGGACAGAAAATAGACAGGAAGTTGTGGAAAAATGACATGGGAATGGACGTTTCAGGTTCCAGATGGACCACTATTCGCTCTCAATATTGGTCCGAATGGATCGTGAGAGGTATACTAGTCAAGCACGCGTGGACTAGAGTCAGGCTGGAAGTGATATGCGCCCGCGCACTCTGGCATTAGTAGAGAAAGGGGAGATTCGGAAGTGCAAAGTGGCGCGTTTGGGGAGAGGTGGCCATGTTTTCGCTCTCCCTGCCTGGTAGAGTTACCTCAGCGTTTGTGTAGGTGCGTGTGGAGGAGGAGGAGGAGGAGGAGGAGGAGGAGGAGGAGGAGGAAATGAAGGAGGCGGAGAAGGAGGATTGCGAGTGAGTGAGTGAGCGGTCATATAAAGTCGTTTGTGAATAATTAGCCTCAGGCTGTATCCATGCGTCCAGGGGGCAAATTCGCCGATACCGGGATGATATGAAAATTATAATCGTAGCGCTATCTATACACTCTGGACACAAAGGGCAACAACTCTGACGGGGCACTAACTCTGTTGGCGGCTGTACCAAGGAGTATTAGGTAGGAGTATTGGGGTGGGGTTTTTTTCTTGTGGATATTACTATGGGGTGTGGCATCTTATTGTCTCTGTCTCACCCTGTGCAAGACAATAGGAGAGGTCTCGTGACCATGGGGCGAAATTTGCTCTGATGACGCATGCGCACTGGACAAGTATCGTTTGAGGTGAATGTTTTGGGGTCGTGGATTATCCCTGGTCCGAATGGGTCGTGGGAGGTCTCAGTTTGAAGCACTCGTGGAGTAGCGTCCGACTGGAGGGGTGGGTCATAGAAGGGAGGCTATGGTGCGCATGCTCATCGAGAAGTAGTAGCTAAAGTGGGCATTTTGGAGGTGTGCAGGGGCATATTTGAGAGATTGAGGGCTATATCGTATCCAAATAGCGTGTGTAGGGTCTCACATTGAAGCTCTGGCGTTGTAGACCACGACTTGAGTAAAGTCCATGTAACCAGTGACGTCATTGGTGACGTCATCAGTAGGAATAGTAGCGAAAGCCAGCATTTTGGGGGTGCGTGGGGTTTGTTTGAGTGTTTGCGGGACCATTCTTTGTCCGAATGGGGTGCGGAAGGTGTCACAGTAAAGCAATCGCGGAGGAGCCTCCGACTGGACTGGTGGTTCGTGGAAGTAGGGAATATGGCGCGCATGCGCAGTAGTAAAAGTGCATTCGAATGGACGTTTTCGGATCGAGATGACCCACTATTGGTCCGAATGGGTCGTATGGTGTGTCATCTTGAAGCATTGGTGGGAGAGCATCCGACTGGATTGATGTGTAGTGGAAATACCGCCAATCTGCGCATGCGCAGTAGAAACAGTTGATTGGAATGGCCGTTTTGGTGTCCAGATGGTTCAATATTGGTCCGAACGGGTCCTTTGGGGGATACTAATCAAGCACTTGTGGACTAAAGTCAGACTGGGAGTGATATGCGCCTGCGCACACGGGGAGTAGTAGAGAATGGGGGAATTCGGAAGTGCAAAGGAGCGCGTTTGGGGAGAGGTGGACATGTTCGCCCTCGCTACCTGGCGGAGTTACCTCAGTGTATGTGTAAATGTGTGTGGAGGAGGAGGAAGGGAAAGAGAAAGGGGAAGAGGAGGAGAAGGAAGAGGAGGCGGACGAGGAATGCGAGTGAGTGAGTGGTAATATAAAGTCGTTTGTAAACCATTAGCCTCAGGCTGTATCCAAACATGAGTAGTGCTCTATTGAAGCTCTTATCGGGTAGAGCCAGACTGGTGGTGATACGTGTGCGCATGCGCAATGAGGAGTAGTAGAGAAAGGAGAGTTTTGGAGGTGCTGACTGTGTCCCAGGCACTTCAAGGTTATATGCGTAGCAGTACTTGCAGCGAGAGAAGGGGAATCACACGCAACGCCTTAACGCCTATGTTAGCGCCTTAATGTCTATGTTAACGCCTTAACGCTTTATCTTAACGCCATATCGCCCTAGCATAACGCCTTGACGCCATGATGCAGACAGAGGCGAGAAAGAATTCGAGAAAGAATGTCATATTCGTTCTTGCTCGTTAGATGTATTTTTGGCAGCTCTTGTCCAATCAGAAGTCTCCATTTCAGAAAGCTCAATCTTCGGCCATGTTCGCCCTTACCTGTTTGTTCTAATTGTCGTCGGGCAGGCCAGGATACTGTAACGGCAACATGTCCTAAAACAGCTGTTTCCGCATTTTGATCGCATTCTGCAGGGCCTGAGGGGGTGATAGTCCCATATCCTCTTCCAAGTGACCCTTGGTCTTCATGCGTGGGGTCGCCTTTCATTTCAATCGGTAGCAGACTATACCGTTCGTACATCGCGTGGCTGTTTTTTTTTCTGATGCAGGGGCGCATTTTGATGTACGCCTGTTGTAAGTTAACCTGCCCGGGCCGCAGCGTGAGTATTAATAGATTCATACACAATATGATCCCAGAAGGTAGGTTCTTCCTCACTTCCCTGAGATGTAGGCTGACTATCTGAGGTCAAGCTCTCCGTATCAGTAGATAGACTCTCAGCAGTCTCTGTTTCACTATCAGTCGGTGGACTCGCAGAATCAGCTGGCATATTCTCAGCATCCGCCTCAATGGACTCCTACTTGTCTTCAATTCCATGTATATTCTTCTGGTGTCGCATCATATCGTAATGTCTGGTAAACGTGCGTTCGCACTCAGAGCATATATAACCTATGTTGACGGTTGAATGTCCACTGTGCACGTTTTTGGGATACGCTTATTCCATAAAATTGTGACTAATTCATCGAAATGCAGTGACGCCAGTCAACGCCCGTAGTTACGCCTTAACGCCCGTCTCAACACCTTAACGCCATATCCCGACGACTTATGCATTATCGATCATGGACGGACATCATTATGTTGAGGATTGAAGAAGATAATTTCCCGTCTCCAGCTGCGTCTCCATTAGAGTATGAAATGCCTCATGCAGGGTCAGCAGATTCTGGGCACGGGAAGTTTTGTTGGTATCCTCTTCGGGTACTATCTGTTTGGATGCCATCTATGAGCGTGGTAAGATTACAACGCATGCGTTGATGTCTCGGCGAACCCACCTTGGGCTGTATCAATAATAGCATCGATTTGAACGTCGGCTTGACGTATGACTTCGGCTAGAATATCCTCGTTGTTGGGTTCAAAGTTTACATCAAGCAAGGTGGACTCTATAGAGCTCATGGTGAGATAAGGAAAATGGTGTCGTGTGGGTTATTTATAGTGGGACGCTTTTGATCTTAATTATGCGTTCAAACAAATGTTACTTTTGAGCCATTGCTCCGACATACGTCACTGTCCAGCTCATGCCTGGGGTTTTCAAAATCGACACCATTCTTTGTCCAGCAATTTCGTATGGACCACGAGAAGTATATACTGCTGACGTAAAGCCCGTCCTATTCTGGGTAACAATAATGTGTTATGGACTAAAATCGCGGCTTCCTCTTTCGAATACCCTTTGTGGTGAAACTTGTTTTCTGTGACCTCCAATGTCGCGCCCATCGCGGTGTCCATGCCTTCTTTGAATACATCCTTCCATGGCCTCGATTTCTCATTGTGTTCTTTCTCTTGTACGGGTTTGGCTTGGCCCTTCAAGATTGGGTGATATTCCGGAACTGGCGGTATGAAGGGGGTGGATTGCTGCCGATGAACGGACACTGCCAGATTTGGACTCGGTGGATGGGGTAGGGGTATATCAGGTTGTGGTGACCCCTCGCCGGGTAACAGGTGGGTCGTCAATCGGCGATCTTCGGGGGTACACTAACAGGTAGGCGTACGGATGACTTGTCGCGGCTTGAAACGCCTGCATGAAATGGTCGATGTTCTCAGGATATATTCGACTACCAAACACACGGATTTGCGCTCTGTCGATGGGATTGAAGAACAACACGAAGTATTGACAGTTCAAGGCAATATCTCTGGACGACTGCCCTTGAGGAAAGAGATTCTGGGACAAATAGATGACGGACAGATTCCGATGATGGGATCCCTTTTTAAACAAGTCGGCAACGTGTGAATTGTCCTTGGCCGCACTCATCAGATCATCTAGAACTACCACTTTGGCCTGCTCGGGGTCGAAGAAATACGCTTGATCGATATCGAGAGGTGGGCTGCCACTGGATGTAGCACCAAACTATACGGGTATAGCTGAGGGGCCCTTCCTCTAAGAATTTCATCACCCAGGACGACTTCCCACATCCGGTAGGGCCGCTGACCGTCATGGTATAGGGATGCTCTACTCCACTTGGTGGGCCCATAACGGGGCTCGGTGGTGTCTCTTGATTGTACATGTACTCGACGTGGTATCCGGTCAGAGCGTGATTAAAAACTGAGGCTAAAGGTTTATAAACGACCTTATATGACCACTGACTGACTGACTCACTCAGTCACCAGCTCATTCAACTTCATTCCTCCTCCTCCTTCTTCCATTCCAAAGCACTTTTTTCTACTGCGCATACACAGATGGGCAGTATTTCCACTACACATCCATCCAGTCGGATGCTACCCCGTGAATACTTCAAGATGACATCCCATACGACCCATTCGGACCAATAGTGGGTCATCTCGACCTATAAACGTCCATTCCAATGCACTTTTACCATTGCGCATGCGCTCCATAGCCCCTACTTCTACGCCCCACCAGTCCAGTCGGAGGCTCCTCCACGAGTGCTTCACTATGCCACCTCCACCACCCCATTCGGACAAATTGTGGTCCATTTCGAGGTTAAAACGTCCATTCCCATACTCTTTTCCCATAATTCCCTGTCTACACAAGCGCGTCATAGCCTCTACTTCCACATCCCACCAGTCCTGGCTGACGCGCCTCTACGAGCTTCACCATGACACCTCACACGACCCATTGGGACCAAGAATGGCCTCTCAATCACTCAAACACACCCCCACGCACCCCAAAATGCCCGTTTTCGCTACTACTCCTACTGGTGACGTCACCAATGACGTCACTGATGACATAGACATCCCTCAAGTCGTGGTCTACATCGCAAGAGCTTCAATATGAGACCGTACACGCCCTATTTGGATGTGATATAGCTCCTCAATCTCTCAAATACGCCCTTGCGCTCCTTCAAAATGCCCACTTTTGCTACTACTCCTCGACTGCGCATGCGCATCATAGCCTTCCTCCAGTTGGACGCTCCTCCACGAGTGCTTTAAACTGAAACCTCCCATGACCCATTCGGATCACGGATAATCCACCACGACCCCAAAACATTCACCTCTGCGCTACTTGCCCAGTGCGCATGCGTCATCAGAACTTTTCAACAAAAGTCAACCCATGGCCATGAGACCCCTCCAATCGTGTTCTACAGGGCGAGACAGAGAAAACAAGATGCCACACCCCATAGTAAATCCACAAGAAAAAAATAATGACCACCGCAATACTAATACTTCTTGGGACAGCCGCCAAAGGAGTTATTGCCCCTTCAGAGTTGTCGTCCTTGCGTCCAGATTGTATAAATGGCGCTACGATTTTGATTTTCATATCATCCGGGATATCGGCGAATTTGCTCCCTGGATGCCATTTCTCATCTACCGATATGACAAAAACGGATCTGCACTGATGTTTTTTAACCTTTTGCGTGCGATTGTACCATGCTATATTATATAATACCAACGTGTGGTTGTATGTATCAAATGCATTCATACCCAACCACCTCGCTGGGGGTCTAATAACACCCCAGCCACCAGTCAGATTTTTGGACCGGATTCGGGGCCTTCGCGCACATGGCCGGAAGTGACATCATATATAGTAAAATAGATGTTTAACGAAAATTTTGATTACTTTTCAAGTCTGCATGATACCTCCGTTGACCTAGCGTTAAAAAGAATTATCTGGAGATAATTTTCCCTGTTTATCTGGACAGAGCATATGAAAAGTAGTTCGCTCATGTGCAACACTAAAGGAGTTGTTCGGCCGGATTCAAACTGAACCGTGCGTTGGTTGGTTTCCCCTATACGTCATAGCAACGTAGCAAAGGTCAACTTCCGCTATTGGTGGCAGGGATG
>JAVTVY010041734.1:0-17677 GCA_036873755.1 Hanleya hanleyi | reverse complement strand
CCTGTATATGGCGAGATTCTGCTGGTGGACGTTTCGTCCCCGAGGCCCGTCCCCTGTACAGACCTTTTGGTCTTTGATATATGTTGGCATTTGTGGAAAGTTGATGCTGGGTCGACATCGGGCCTTACAGACTAGTCTTTTGTGTTAAATGCCGTCATTTACATCTGACGACGATACAGCTCACCAATCTCCAATGTACGAGTTGTCAGGGCGAAACAGCTCACCAATTACCAGTATACGAGTTGTCAGAGCATTTCCATCATAGCTCTCTAGATTTGTATCTAATACCGCTTATGCCGGTGCGAGGGGCCGTGTGGTCATATCATCCAAGTTGCCACATGAACAGGTACAATAAAAGCGTACCTGAGATACAACACATGTCACGAATCGTTAGATTCTTGGTAACGAGTTGTCACAGCGAAACAGCTCACCAATTACCAGTATACGAGTTGTCAGAGCATTTACATCATAGCTCTCTAGATTTGTATCTAATACCGCTTATGCCGGTGCTAGGGGCCGTGTGGTCATATCATCCAAGTTGCGACATGAACAGGTACAATAAAGCGTACCTGAGATACAACACATATCACGAATCGTTAGATTCTTTGGTATGTGCTTTAGAATAAGGTTAACCAGAAGACTATTCTGGCGAAAGTCATGTGACGCAGTCAGTATGTCGGCACTTCTTCCCTTCCCTTATATGTGTTTGTAATTTTTTTCCTGTATATGGCGAGATTCTGCTGGTGGACGTTTCGTCCCCAGGCCCGCCCCCTGTACAGACCTTTTGGTCTTTGATATATGTTTGGCATTTGTGGAAAGTTGATGCTGGGTCGACATCGGGCCCTTCCCACAGACTAGTCTTTTGTGTTAAATGCCGTCATTTACATCTGACGACGATACAGCTCACCAATCTCAATGTACCAGTTTATCACAGCGAAACAGCTCACCAATTACCAGTATACGAAGGTTGTCAGAGGCATTTCCATCATAGCTCTCAGATTTGTATCTAATACCGCTTATGCCGGTGCTAGGGACCGTGTGGTCATGTCATCCAAGTTGCCACATCAACAGGTACAATAAAAGCGTACCTGAGATACAACACATATCACGAATCGTTAGATTCTTGGTATGTGCTTTAGAATAGGTTAACCAGAATACTATTCTGTGAAGTCATGTGACGCAGTCAGTATGTCGGCACCTCTTCCCACTTCCCTTATATGTGTTGTAATTTTTTCCTGTATATAGCGAGATTCTGCTGGTGGACGTTTCGTCCCCGAAGCCCGCCCCCTGTACAGACCTTTTGGTCTTTGATATATGTTGGCATTTTGTGGGAAGTTGATGCTGGGTCGACATCGGGCCTTACAGGCTAATCTTTTGTGTTAAATGCCGTCATTTACATCTGACGACGATACAGCTCACCAATCTCCAATGTACGAGTTGTCACAGCCCAGAGCAGCTCACCAATTGCAGTATGCGGAGTTGTCAGAGCATTTCCATCATAGCTCTCTAGATTTGTATCTAATACCGCTTATGCCGGTGCTAGGGGCCGTATGGTCATATTATCCAAGTTGCCACATGAACAGGTACAATAAAAAGCGTACCTGAGATACAACACATATCACGAATCGTTAGATTCTTGGTATGTGCACAGAATAGGTTAACCAGAAGACTATTCTGTGATCATGTGACGCAGTCAGTATGTCGGCACTTCTTCCCACTTCCCTTATATGTGTTGTAATTTTTTCCTGTATGGCGAGATTCTGCTGGTGGACGTTTCGTCCCCGAGGCCGTCCCTGTACAGACCTTTTGGTCTTTGATATATGTTGGCATTTGTGAAAGTTGATGCTGGAGTCATACATCGGGCCTTACAGACTAGTCTTTTGTGTTAAATGCCGTCATTTACATCTGACGACGATACAGCTCACCAATATCCAATGTACGAGTTATCACAGCGAAACAGCTCACCAATTACCAGTATACGAGCTGTCAGAGCATTTCCATCATAGCTCTCCAGATTTGTATTTAATACCGCTTATGCCGGTGCTAGGGGGCGTGTGGTCATATCATCCAAGTTGCCACATGAACAGGTACAATAAAAGCGTACCTGAGATACAACACATATCACGAATCGTTAGATTCCTGGTAACGAGTTGTCACAGCGAAACAGCTCGCAATTACCAGTATACGAGTTGTCAGAGCATTTCCATCATAGCTCTCTAGATTTGTATCTAATGCCGCTTATGCCGGTGCTAGGGGCCGTGTGGTCATATCATCCAAGTTGCCACATGAACAGGTACAATAAAAGCGTACCTGAGATACAACACATCACGAATCGTTAGATTCTTGGTATGCTTTAGCATAGGTTAACCAGGAGACTATTCTGTGAAGTCATGTGACGCAGTCAGTATGTCGGCACCTCTTCCCACTTCCCTTATATGTGTTGTAATTTTTTCCTGTATATGGCGAGATTCTGCTGGTGGACGTTTCATCCCCGAGGCCCGCCCCCTGTACAGACCTTTTGGTCTTTGATATATGTTGGCATTTGTGGAAAGTTGATGCTGGGTCGACATCGGGCCTTACAGACTAGTCTTTTGTGTTAAATGCCGTCATTTACATCTGACGACGATACAGCTCACCAATCTCCAATGTACGAGTTATCACAGCGAAACAGCTCTCCAATTACCAGTATAGGAGTTGTCAGAGCATTTCCATCATAGCTCTCTAGATTTGTATCTAATACCGCTTATGCCGGTGCTAGGGGCCGTGTGGTCATATCATCCAAGTTGCCACATGAACAGGTACAATAAAAGCGTACCTGAGATACAACACATATCACGAATCGTTAGATTCTTGGTATGTGCTTTAGAATAGGTTAACCAGAAGACTATTCTGTGAAGTCATGTGACGCAGTCAGTATGTCGGCACTTCTTCCCACTTCCGTTATATGTGTTGTAATTTTTTCCTGTATATGGCGAGATTCTGCTGGTGGACGTTTCGTCCCCGAGGCCCGCCCCCTGTACAGACCTTTTGGTCTTTGATATATGTTGGCATTTGTGGAAAGTTGATGCTGGGTCGACATCGGGCCTTACAGACTAATCTTTTGTGTTAAATGCCGTCATTTACATCTGACGACGATACAGCTCACCGATCTCCAATGTACGAGTTGTCACAGCGAAACAGCTCACCAGTTACCAGTATACGAGTTGTCAGAGCATTTCCATCATAGCTCTCTAGATTTGTATCTAATACCGCTTATGCCGGTGCTAGGGGCCGTGGTCATATCATTCAAGTTGCCACATGAACAGGTACAATAAAAGCGTACCTGAGATACAACACATATCACGAATCGTTAGATTCTTGGTATGTGCTTTAGAATAGGTTAACCAAAAGACTATTCTGTGAAGTCATGTGACGCAGTCAGTATGTTGGCACCTCTTCCCACATCCCTTATATGTGTTGTAATTTTTTCCTGTATATGGCGAGATTCTGCTGGTGGACGTTTCGTCCCCGAGGCCCGCCCCATGTACAGACCTTTTGGTCTTTGATATATGTTGGCATTTGTGGGAAGTTGATGCTGGGTCGACATCGGGCCTTACAGACCAGTCTTTTGTGTTAATTGCCGTCATTTACATCTGACGACGATACAGCTCACCAATCTCCAATGTACGAGTTGTCACAGCGAAACAGCTTACCAATTACCAGTATACGAGTTGTCAGAGCATTTCCATCATAGCTCTCTATATTTGTATCTAATACCGCTTATGCCTTATGCCGGTGCTAGGGGCCGTGTGGTCATATCATCCAAGTTGCCACATGAACAGGTACAATAAAAGCGTACCTGAGATACAACACATATCACGAATCGTTAGATTCTTGATATATGCTTTAGAATAGGTTTACCAGAAGACTATTCTGTGAAGTCATGTGACGCAGTCAGTATGTCGGCACCTCTTCCCACTTCCCTTATATGTGTTGTAATTTTTTCCTGTATATGGCGAGATTCTGCTGATGGACGTTTCGTCCCCGAGGCCCGCCCCTGTACAGACCTTTTGGTCTTTGATATATGTTGGCATTTGTGGGAAGTTGATGCTGGGTCGACATCGGGCCTTACAGACTAGTCTTTTGTGTTAATTGCCGCCATTTACATCTGACGACGATACAGCTCACCAATCTCCAATGTACGAGTTGTCACAGCGAAACAGCTCACCAATTACCAGTATAAGAGTTGTCAGAGCATTTCCATCATAGCTCTCTAGATTTGTATCTAATACCGCTTATGCCGGTGCTAGGGGCCGCGTGGTCATATCATCCATGTTGCCACATGAACAGGTACAATAAAAGCGTACCTGAGATACAACACATATCACGAATCGTTAGATTCTTGGTATGTGCTTTAGAATGGGTTTACCAGAAGACTATTCTGTGAAGTCATATGACGCAGTCAGTATGTCGGCACCTCTTCCCACTTCCCTTATATGTGTTGTAATTTTTACCTGTATATGGCGAGATTCTGCTGGTGGACGTTTCGTCCCCGAGGCCTGCCCCCTGTACAGACCTTTTGGTCTTTGATATATGTTGGCATTTGTGGGAAGTTGATGCTGGGTCGACATCGGGCCTTACAGACTAGTCTTTTTTGTTAATTGCCGTCATTTACCTCTGACGACGATACAGCTCACCAATCTCCAATATACGAGTTGTCACAGCGAAACAGCTTACCAATTATCAGTATACGAGTTGTCAGAGCATTTCCATCATAGCTCTCTATATTTGTATCTAATACCGCTTATTGCGGTGCTAGGGGCCGTGTGGTCATATCATCCAAGTTGCCACATGAACAGGTACAATAAAATCGTACCTGGGATACAACACATATCACGAATCGTTAGATTCTTGATATGTGCTTTAGAATAGGTTTACCAGAAGACTATTCTGTGAAGTCGTGTGACGCAGTCAGTATGTCGGCACCTCTTCCCACTTCCCTTATATGTGTTGTAATTTTTACCTGTATATGGCGAGATTCTGCTGGTGGACGTTTCGTCCCCGAGGCCCGCCCCCTGTACAGACCTTTTGGTCTTGATATATGTTGGCATGTGGGAAGTTGATGCTGGGTCAACATCGGGCCTTACAGACTAGTCTTTTGTGTTAAATGCCGTCATTTTCATCTGACGACGATACAGCTCACCAATCCCCAGTGTACGAGTTGTCACAGCGAAACAGCTTACCAATTACCAATATACGAGTTGTCACAGCATTTCCATCATAGCTCTCTAGATTTGTATCTACTACCGCTTATGCCGGTGCTAGGGGCCGTGTGGTCATATCATCCAAGTTGCCACATGAACAGGTACAATAAAAGCGTACCTGAGATACAACACATATCACGAATCGTTAGATTCTTGGTATGTGCTTTAGAATAGGTTAACCAGAAGACTATTCTGTGAAGTCATGTGACGCAGTCAGTATGTCGGCACCTCTTCCCACTTCCCTTATATGTGTTGTACTTTTTTCCTGTATATGGCGAGATTCTGCTGGTGGACGTTTCGTCCCCGAGGCCCGCCTCCTGTACAGACCTTTTGGTCTTTGATATATGTTGGCATTTGTGGGAAGTTGATGCTGGGTCGACATCGGGCCTTACAGACTAGTCTTTTGTGTTAATTGCCGTCACTTACCTCTGACGACGATACAGCTCACCAATCTCAAATGTACGAGTTGTCACAGCGAAACAGCTTACCAATTACCAGCATACGAGTTGTCAGAGCATTTCCATCATAGCTCTCTATATTTGTATCTAATACCGCTTATGCCGGTGCTAGGGGCCGTGTGGTCATATCATTCAAGTTGCCACATGAACAGGTACAATAAAAGCGTACTTGACTGAGATACAACACATATCTCGAATCGCTAGATTCTTGGTACGTGCTTTAGAATAGGTTTACCAGAAGACTATTCTGTGAAGTCATATGACGCAGTCAGTATGTCGGCACCTCTTCCCACTTCCCTTATATGTGTTGTAATTTTTACCTGTATATGACGAGATTCTGCTGGTGGACGTTTCGTCCCCGAGGCCCGCCCCCTGTACAGACCTTTTGGTCTTTGATATATGCTGGCATTTGTGGGAAGTTGATGCTGGGTCAACATCGGGCCTTACAGACTAGTCTTTTGTGTTAATTGCCGTCATTTACATCTGACGACGATACAGCTCACCAATCTCCAATGTACGAGTTGTCACAGCGAAACAGCTTACCAATTACCAGTATACGAGTTGCCAGAGCATTTCCATCATAGCTCTCTATATTTGTATCTAATACCGCTTATGCCGGTGCTAGGGGCCGTGTGGTCATATCACCCAAGTTGCCACATGAACAGATACAATAAAAGCGTACCTGAGATACAACACATATCACGAATCGTTAGATTCTTGATATGTGCTTTAGAATAGGTTTACCAGAAGACTATTCTGTGAAGTCATGTGACGCAGTCAGTATGTCGGCACCTCTTCCCACTTCCCTTATATGTGTTGTAATTTTTTCCTGTATATGGCGAGATTCTGCTGGTGGACGTTTCGTCCCCGAGGCCCGCCCCCCTGTACAGACCTTTTGGTCTTTGATATATGTTGGCACTTGTGGGAAGTTGATGCTGGGTCGACATCGGGCATTACAGACTAGTCTTTTGTGTTAAATGCCGTCATTTACATCTGACGACGATACAGCTCACCAACCTCCAATGTACGAGTTGTCACAGCGAAACAGCTCACCAATTACCAGTATACGAGTTGTCAGCATTTCCATCATAGCTCTCTATATTTGTATCTAATACCGCTTATGCCGGTGCTAGGGGCCGTGTGGTCATATCATCCAAGTTGCCACATGAACAGGTACAATAAAAGCGTACCTGAGATATAACACATATCAGGAATCGTTAGATTCTTGGTATGTTCTTTAGAATAGGTTAACCAGAAGACTATCCTGTGAAGTCATGTGACGCAGTCAGTATGTCGGCACCTCTTCCCACTTCCCTTATATGTGTTGTAATTTTTTCCTGTATATGGCGAGATTCTGCTGGTGGACGTTTCGTCCCCGAGGCCCGCCCCCTGTACAGACCTTTTGGTCTTTGATATATGTGGCACTTGTGGGAAGTTGATGCTGGGTCGACATCGGGCCTTACATACTAGTCTTTTGTGTTAAATGCCGTCATTTACATCTGACGACGATACAGTTCACCAATCTCCAATGTACTAGTTGTCACAGCGAAACAGCTCACCAATTACCACTATACGAGTTGTCAGAGCATTTCCATCATAGCTCTCTAGATTTGTATCTAATACCGCTTATGCCGGTGCTAGGGGTCGTGTGGTCATATCATCTAAGTTGCCACATGAACAGGTACAATAAAAGCGTACCTGAGATACAAAACATATCACGAATCGTTAGATTCTTGGTATGTGCTTTAGAATAGGTTTACCAGAAGTCTATTCTGTGAAGTCATGTGACGCAGTCAGTATGTCGGCACCTCTTCCCACTTCCCTTATATGTGTTGTAATTTTTTCCTGTATATGGCGAGATTCTGCTGGTGGACGTTTCGTCCCCGAGGCCCGCCCCCTGTACAGACCTTTGGTCTTTGATATATGTTGGCACTTGTGGGAAGTTGATGCTGGGTCGACATCGGGCCTTACAGACTAGTCTTTTGTATTAATTGCCGTCATTTACATCTGACGACGATACAGCTCACCAATCTCCAATGTACGAGTTGTCACAGCGAAACAGCTTACCAATTACCAGTATACGAGTTGTCAGAGCATTTCCATCATAGCTCTCTATATTTGTATCTAATACCGCTTATGCCGGTGCTAGGGGCCGTGTGATCATATCATCCAAGTTGCCACATGAACAGGTACAATAAAAGCGTACCTGAGATACAACACATATCACGAATCGTTAGATTCTTGATATGTGCTTTAGAATAGGTTTACCAGAAGACTATTCTGTGAAATCATGTGACGCAGTCAGTATGACGGCACCTCTCCCCAGTTCTCTTATATGTGTTGTAATTTTTACCTGTATATGGCGAGATTCTGCTGGTGGACGTTTCGTCCCCGAGGCCCGCCCCCTGTACAAACCTTTTGGTCTTTGATATATGTTGGCATTTGTGGGAAGTTGATACTGGGTCGACATCGGGCCTTACAGACTAGTCTTTTGTGTTAATTGCCGTTATTTACATCTGACGACGATACAGCTCACCAATCTCCAATGTACGAGTTGTCACAGCGAAACAGCTTACCAATTACCAGTATACGAGTTGTCAGAGCATTTCCATCATAGCTCTCTATATTTGTATCTAATCCGCTTATGCCGGTGCTAGGGGCCGTGTGGTCATATCACCCAAGTTGCCACATGAACAGGTACAATAAAAGCGTACCTGAGATACAACACATATCACGAATCGTTAGATTCTTGATATGTGCTTTAGAATAGGTTTACCAGAAGACTATTCTGTGAAGTCATGTGACGCAGTCAGTATGTCGGCACCTCTTCCCACTTCCCTTATATGTGTTGTAATTTTTACCTGTATATGGCGAGATTCTGCTGGTGGACGTTTCGTCCTCGAGGCCCGCCCCCTGTACAGACCTTTTGGTCTTTGATATATGTTGGCATTTGTGGGAAGTTGATGCTGGGTCGACATCGGGCCTTACAGACTAGTCTTTTGTGTTAATTGCCGTCATTTACATCTGACGACGATACAGCTCACCAATCTCCAATGTACGAGTTGTCACAGCGAAACAGCTTACCATTTACCAGTATACGAGTTGTCAGGGCATTTCCATCATAGCTCTCTATATTTGTATCTAATACCGCTTATGCCGGTGCTAGGGGCCGTGTGGTCATATCATCCAAGTTGCCACATGAACAGGTACAATAAAAGCGTACCTGAGATACAAAACATATCACGAATCGTTAGATTCTTGATATGTGCTTTGGAATAGGTTTGCCAGAAGACTATTCTGTGAAGTCATGTGACGCAGTCAGTATGTCGGCACCTCTTCCCACTTCCCTTATATGTGGTGTAATTTTTACCTGTATATGGCCAGATTCTGCTGGTGGACGTTTCGTCCCCGTGGCCCGCCCCCTGTAGAGACCTTTTGGTCTTTGATATATGCTGGCATTTGTGGGAAGTTGATGCTGGGTCGACATCGGGCCTTACAGACTAGTCTTTTGTGTTAATTGCCGTCATTTACATCTGACGACGATACAGCTCACCAATCTCCAATGTACGAGTTGTCACAGCGAAACAGCTTACCATTTACCAGTATACGAGTTGTCAGAGCATTTCCATCATAGCTCTCTATATTTGTATCTAATACCGCTTATGCCTGTGCTAGGGGCCGTGCGGTCATATCATCCAAGTTGCCACATGAACAGGTACAATAAAAGCGTACCTGAGATACAACACATATCACGAATCGTTAGATTCTTGATATGTGCTTTAGAATAGGTTTACCAGAAGACTATTCTGTGAAGTCATGTGACGCAGTCAGTATGTCGGCACCTCTTCCCACTTCCCTTATATGTGTTGTAATTTTTACCTGTATATGGCCAGATTCTGCTGGTGGACGTTTCGTCCCCGTGGCCCGCCCCCTGTACAGACCTTTTTGGTCTTTGATATATGTTGGCATTTGTGGGAAGTTGATGCTGGGTCGACATCGGGCCTTACAGACTAGTCTTTTGTGTTAATTGCCGTCATTTACATCTGACGACGATACAGTTCACCAATCTCCAATGTACGAGTTGTCACAGCGAAACAGCTTACCAATTACCAGTATACGAGTTGTCAGAGCATTTCCATCATAGCTCTCTATATTTGTATCTAATACCGCTTATGCCGGTGCTAGGGGCCGTGTGGTCATATCATCCAAGTTGCCACATGAACAGGTACAATAAAAGCGTACCTGAGATACAACACATATCACGAATCGTTAGATTCTTGGTATGTGCTTCAGAATAGGTTTGCCAGAAGACTATTCTGTGAAGTCATGTGACGCAGTCAGTATGTCGGCACCTCTTCCCACTTCCCTTATATGTGTTGTAATTTTTACCTGTATATGGCGAGATTCTGCTGGTAGACGTTTCGTCCCCGAGGCCCGCCCCCTGTACAGACCTTTTGGTCTTTGATATATGTTGGCATTTGTGGGAAGTTGATGCTGGGTCGACATCGGGCCTTACAGACTAGTCTTTTTTGTTAATTGCCGTCATTTACCTCTGACGACGATACAGCTCACCAATCTCCAATATACGAGTTGTCACAGCGAAACAGCTTACCAATTATCAGTATACGAGTTGTCAGAGCATTTCCATCATAGCTCTCTATATTTGTATCTAATACCGCTTATTGCGGTGCTAGGGGCCGTGTGGTCATATCATCCAAGTTGCCACATGAACAGGTACAATAAAATCGTACCTGGGATACAACACATATCACGAATCGTTAGATTCTTGATATGTGCTTTAGAATAGGTTTACCAGAAGACTATTCTGTGAAGTCGTGTGACGCAGTCAGTATGTCGGCACCTCTTCCCACTTCCCTTATATGTGTTGTAATTTTTACCTGTATATGACGAGATTCTGCTGGTGGACGTTTCGTCCCCGAGGCCCGCCCCCTGTACAGACCTTTTGGTCTTTGACATATGTTGGCATTTGCGGGAAGTTGATGCTGGGTCGACATCGGGCCTTACAGACTAGTCTTTTGTGTTAATTACCGTCATTTACATCTGACGACGATACAGCTCACCAATCTTCAATGTACGAGTTGTCACAGCGAAACAGCTCACCAATTACCAGTATACGAGTGGTCAGAGCATTTCCATCATAGCTCTCTAGATTTGTATCTAATACCGCTTATGCCGGTGCTAGGGGCCGTGTGGCCATATCATCCAAGTTGCCACATGAACAGGTACAATAAAAGCATACCTGAGATACAACATCTATCACGAATCGCTAGATTCTTGATATGTGCTTTAGAATAGGTTAACCAGAAGACTATTCTGTGAAGTCATGTGACGCAGTCAGTATGTCGGCATCTCTTCCCACTTCCCTTATATGTGTTGTAATTTTTACCTGTATATGGCGAAATTCTGCTGGTGGACGTTTCGTCCCCGAGACCCGCCCCCTGTACAGACCTTTTTGGTCTTTGATATATGTTGGCATTTGTGGGAAGTTGATGCTGGGTCGACATCGGGCCTCACAGACTAGTCTTTTGTGTTAAATGCCGTCATTTACATCTGACGACGATACAGCTCACCAATCTTCAATGTACGAGTTGTCACAGCGAAACAGCTCACCAATTACCAGTATACGAGTTGTTAGAGCATTTCCATCATAGCTCTCTAGATTTGTATTAATGGGCCGCTTATTGCGGTGCTAGGGGCCGTGTGGTCATATCATCCAAGCTGCCACATGAACAGGTACAATAAAGCGTACTTGATAACACATATCACGAATCGTTAGATTCTTGATATGTGCTTTTTTAGAATAGGTTTACCAGAAGACTATTCTGTGAAGTCGTGTGACGCAGTCAGTATGTCGGCACCTCTTCCCACTTCCCTTATATGTGTTGTAATTTTTACCTGTATATGGCGAGATTCTGCTGGTGGACGTTTCGTCCCCGAGGCCCGCCCCCTGTACAGACCTTTTGGTCTTTGATATATGTTGGCATTTGTGGGAAGTTAATGCTGGGTCAACATCGGCCCTTACAGACTAGTCTTTTGTGTTAATTGCCGTCATTTACATCTGACGACGACACAGCTCACCAATCTCCAATGTACGAGTTGTCACAGCGAAACAGCTTACCAATTACCAGTATACGAGTTGTCAGAGCATTTCCATCATAGCTCTCTATATTTGTATCTAATACCGCTTATGCCGGTGCTAGGGGCCGTGTGGTCATATCACCCAAGTTGCCACATGAACAGATACAATAAAAGCGTACCTGAGATACAACACATATCACGAATCGTTAGATTCTTGGTATGTGCTTCAGAATAGGTTTACCAGAAGACTATTCTGTGAAGCCATATGACGCAGTCAGTATGTCGGCACCTCTTCCCACTTCCCTTATATGTGTTGTAATTTTTACCTGTATATGGCGAGATTGTGCTGGTGGACGTTTCGTCCCCGATGCCCGCCCCCTGTACAGAACTTTTGGTCTTTGATATATGTTGGGATTTGTGGGAAGTTGATGCTGGGTCGACATCGGGCCTTACAGACTAGTCTTTTGTGTTAATTGCCGTCATTTACATCTGACGACGATACAGTTCACCAATCTCCAATGTACGAGTTGTCACAGCGAAACAGCTTACCAATTACCAGTATACGAGTTGTCAGAGCATTTCCATCATAGCTCTCTAGATTTGTATCTAATACCGCTTATGCCGGTGCTAGGGGCCGTGTGGTCATATCATCCAAGTTGCTACATGAACAGGTACAATAAAAGCGTACCTGAGATACAACACATATCACGAATCGTTAGATTCTTGATATGTGCTTTAGAATAGGTTTACCAGAAGACTATTCTGTGAAGTCATGTGACGCAGTCAGTATGTCGGCACCTCTTCCCACTTCCCTTATATGTGTTGTAATTTTTACCTGTATATGGCGAGATTGTGCTGGTGGACGTTTCGTCCCCGAGGCCCGCCCCCTGTACAGACCTTTTTGGTCTTTGATATATGTTGGCATTTGTGGGAAGTTGATGCTGGGTCGACATCGGGCCTCACAGACTAGTCTTTTGTGTTAAATGCCGTCATTTACATCTGACGACGATACAGTTCACATATCTCCAATGTACGAGTTGTCGCAGCATAATTACCAGTATACGAGTTGTCAGACCATTTACATCATAGCTCTCTATATTTGTATCTAATACCGCTTATGCCGGTGCTAGGGGTCGTGTGGTCATATCATCCAAGCTATGCCACATGAACAGGTACAATAAAAGCGAAAATTGAGATATTACAAAACATATCACGAATCGTTAGATTCTTGATATGTGCTTTGGAATAGGTTTGCCAGAAGACTATTCTGTGAAGTCATGTGACGCAGTCAGTATGTCGGCACCTCTTCCCACTTCCCTTATATGTGTTGTAATTTTTACCTGTATATGGCCAGATTCTGCTGGTGGACGTTTCGTCCCCGTGGCCCGCCCGCTGTACAGACCTTTTGGTCTTTGATATATGTTGGGATTTGTGGGAAGTTGATGCTGGGTCGACATCGGGCCTTACAGACTAGTCTTTTGTATTAATTGCCGTCATTTACATCTGACGACGATACAGCTCACCAATCTCCAATGTACGAGTTGTCACAGCGAAACAGCTTACCAATTACCAGTATACGAGTTGTCAGAGCATTTCCATCATAGCTCTCTATATTTGTATCTAATACCGCTTATGCCGGTGCTAGGGGCCGTGTGATCATATCATCCAAGTTGCCACATGAACAGGTACAATAAAAGCGTACCTGAGATACAACACATATCACGAATCGTTAGATTCTTGATATGTGCTTTAGAATAGGTTTACCAGAAGACTATTCTGTGAAATCATGTGACGCAGTCAGTATGACGGCACCTCTCCCCAGTTCTCTTATATGTGTTGTAATTTTTACCTGTATATGGCGAGATTCTGCTGGTGGACGTTTCGTCCCCGAGGCCCGCCCCCTGTACAAACCTTTTGGTCTTTGATATATGTTGGCATTTGTGGGAAGTTGATACTGGGTCGACATCGGGCCTTACAGACTAGTCTTTTGTGTTAATTGCCGTTATTTACATCTGACGACGATACAGCTCACCAATCTCCAATGTACGAGTTGTCACAGCGAAACAGCTTACCAATTACCAGTATACGAGTTGTCAGAGCATTTCCATCATAGCTCTCTATATTTGTATCTAATCCGCTTATGCCGGTGCTAGGGGCCGTGTGGTCATATCACCCAAGTTGCCACATGAACAGGTACAATAAAAGCGTACCTGAGATACAACACATATCACGAATCGTTAGATTCTTGATATGTGCTTTAGAATAGGTTTACCAGAAGACTATTCTGTGAAGTCATGTGACGCAGTCAGTATGTCGGCACCTCTTCCCACTTCCCTTATATGTGTTGTAATTTTTACCTGTATATGGCGAGATTGTGCTGGTGGACGTTTCGTCCCCGAGGCCCGCCCCCTGTACAGACCTTTTGGTCTTTGATATATGTTGGCATTTGTGGGAAGTTGATGCTGGTCGACATCGGGCCTTACAGACTAGTCTTTTGTGTTAATTGCCGTCATTTACATCTGACGACGATACAGCTCACCAATCTTCAATGTACGAGTTGTCACAGCGAAACAGCTCACCAATTACCAGTATACGAGTTGTCAGAGCATTTCCATCATAGCTCTCTAGATTTGTATCTAATACCGCTTAAGCCGGTGCTAGGGGCCGTGTGGTCATATCATCCAAGTTGCCACATGAACAGGTACAATAAAAGCGTACCTGAGATACAAAACATATCACGAATCGTTAGATTCTTGATATGTGCTTTGGAATAGGTTTGCCAGAAGACTATTCTGTGAAGTCATGTGACGCAGTCAGTATGTCGGCACCTCTTCCCACTTCCCTTATATGTGGTGTAATTTTTACCTGTATATGGCCAGATTCTGCTGGTGGACGTTTCGTGCCCGTGGCCCGCCCCCTGTACAGACCTTTTGGTCTTTGATATATGTTGGCATTTGTGGGAAGTTGATGCTGGGTCGACATCGGGCCTTACAGACTAGTCTTTTGTGCTAATTGCCGCCATTTACATCTGGTGACGATACAGCTCACCAATCTCCAATGTACGAGTTGTCACAGCGAAACAGCTTACCAATTACCAGTATACGAGTTGTCAGAGCATTTCCATCATAGCTCTCTATATTTGTATCTAATACCGCTTATGCCGGTGCTAGGGGCCGTGTGGTCATATCACCCAAGTTGCCACATGAACAGGTACAATAAAAGCGTACCTGAGATACAACACATATCACGAATCGTTAGATTCTTGATATGTGCTTTAGAATAGGTTTACCAGAAGACTATTCTGTGAAGTCATGTGACGCAGTCAGTATGTCGGCACCTCTTCCCACTTCCCTTATATGTGTTGTAATTTTTACCTGTATATGGCCAGATTCTGCTGATGGACGTTTCGTCCCCGAGGCCCGCCCCCTGTGCAGACCTTTTGGTCTTTGATATATGTTGGCATTTGTGGGAAGTTGATGCTGGGTCGACATCGGGCGTTACAGACTAGTCTTTCGTGTTAATTCCGTCATTTACATCTGACGACGATACAGTTCACCAATCTCCAATGTACGAGTTGTCACAGCGAAACAGCTCACCAATTACCAGTATACGAGTTGTCAGAGCATTTCCATCATAGCTCTCTATATTTGTATCTAATACCGCTTATACCGGTGCTAGGGGCCGTGTGGTCATATCATCCAAGTTGCCACATGAACAGGTACAATAAAAGCGTACCTGAGATACAACACATATCACGAGTCGTTAGAGTCTTGGTATGTGCTTTAGAATAGGTTTGCCAGAAGACTATTCTGTGAAGTCATGTGACGCAGTCAGTATGTCGGCACCTCTTCCCACTTCCCTTATATGTGTTGTAATTTTTACCTGTATATGGCCAGATTCTGCTGGTGGACGTTTCGTCCCCGTGGCCCGCCCCCTGTACAGACCTTTTGGTCTTTGATATATGTTGGCATTTGTGGGAAGTTGATGCTGGGTCGACATCGGGCCTTACAGACTAGTCTTTTGTGTTAATTGCCGTCATTTACATCTGACGACGATACAGCTCACCAATCTCCAATGTACGAGTTGTCACAGCGAAACAGCTCACCAATAACCAGTATACGAGTTGTCAGAGCATTTCCATCATAGCTCTTTAGATTTGTATCTAATACCGCTAATGCCGGTGCTAGGGGCCGTGTGGTCATATCATCCAAGTTGCCACATGAACAGATACAATAAAAGCGTACCTGAGATACAACACATATCACGAATCGTTAGATTCTTGGTATGTGCTTTAGAATAGGTTTATCAGAAGACTATTCTGTGAAGTCATATGACGCAGTCAGTATGTCGGCACCTCTTCCCACTTCCCTTATATGTGTTGTAATTTTTACCTGTATATGGCCAGATTCTGCTGGTGGACGTTTCGTCCCCGAGGCCCGCCCCCTGTACAGACCTTTTGGTCTTTGATATATGTTGGCATTTGTGGAAAGTTGATGCTGGGTCGACATCGGGCCTTACAGACTAGTCTTTTGTGTTAAATGCCGTCATTTACATCTGACGACGATACAGCTCACCAATCTCCAATGTACCAGTTGTCACAGCGAAACAGCTCACCAATTACCAGTATACGAGTTGTCAGAGCATTTCCATCATAGCTCTCTAAATTTGTATCTAATACCGCTTATGCCGGTGCTAGGGGGCCGTGTGGTCATATCATCCAAGTTGCCACATGAACAGGTACAATAAAAGCGTACCTGAGATACAACACATATCACGAATCGTTAGATTCTTGGTATGTGCTTTGGAATAGGTTTACCAGAAGACTATTCTGTGAAGTCATATGACGCAGTCAGTATGTCGGCACCTCTTCCCACTTCCCTTATATGTGTTGTAATTTTTACCTGTATATGGCGAGATTCTTCTGGTGGACGTTTCGTCCCCGAGGCCCGCCCCCTGTACAGACCTTTTGGTCTTTGATATATGTTGGCATTTGTGGGAAGTTGATGCTGGGTCGACATCGGGCCTTACAGACTAGTCTTTTTTGTTAATTGCCGTCATTTACCTCTGACGACGATACAGCTCACCAATCTCCAATGTACGAGTTGTCACAGCGAAACAGCTTACCAATTACCAGTATACGAGTTGTCAGAGCATTTCCATCATAGCTCTCTATATTTGTATTAATACCGCTTATTGCGGTGCTAGGGGCCGTGTGGTCATATCATCCAAGTTGCCACATGAACAGGTACAATAAAAGCGTACTTGGGATACAACACATATCACGAATCGTTAGATTCTTGATATGTGCTTTAGAATAGGTTTACCAGAAGACTATTCTGTGAAGTCATGTGACGCAGTCAGTATGTCGGCACCTCTTCCCACTTCCCTTATATGTGTTGTAATTTTTACCTGTATATGGCGAGATTCTGCTGGTGGACGTTTCGTCCCCGAGGCCCGCCCCCTGTACAGATCTTTTGGTCTTTGATATATGTTGGCATTTTGTGGGAAGTTGATGCTGGGTCGACATTGGGCCTTACAGGCTAGTCTTTTGTGTTAAATGCCGTCATTTACATCTGACGACGATACAGCCCACCAATCTCCAATGTACGAGTTGTCACAGCGAAACAGCTCACCAATTACCAGCATACGAGTTGTCAGAGCATTTCCATCATAGCTCTCTAGATTTGTATCTAATACCGCTTATGCCGGTGCTAGGGGCCGTGTGGTCATATCATCCAAGTTGCCACATGAACAGGTACAATAAAAGCGTACCTGAGATAACACATATCACGAATCGTTAGATTCTTGATATGTGCTTTAGAATAGGTTAACCGGAAGACTATACTGTGAAGTCATGTGACTCTGTCAGTATGTCGG
>JAVTVY010041733.1:0-19610 GCA_036873755.1 Hanleya hanleyi | reverse complement strand
AATATTTACAAATTAGTTGTTACCACCATTTCTCAAGAATGAAACAGCCAAGATGCTGTAAGATTATCATACACAGATACATAGCTGGTCATGTGGTCAGAATAGAAGCCAATTGAAAATGAATTGGATTGACCTATTTCTTTTGGGTCACCAGGTCAAATTATATCAAATTTGTCAGTAATTGCTGATCTCAGGAATGGTAAGGCCAAAGTTAACTGAACTCACACCAGACGCACATCAGGAAATATGCATGGTGTTGCCGAACAGAAGGTGATTGGAAATCATGATCACCAATGCTTGTCACCAATTGCTTCTTCCATGACCAACACCCCATTTGAATTCACCCAAGGCCAAGGGGTTCTCAGTGCTTTGCACAGCTCATGTTACTTGCCGAAAACATAACCGTTTGTTTGTCCAAATATAGAAAATGAGTATTATATTCTGTTTTTGTCCATAGTGAGCATGATGGTGAGGTGCTAAGTGTAGCCCTGTCACACAAGGATACCCTGCTGGCCAGTGGTTCCTCCGATAACACTGTGGTAGTAGTGTGTATGGAGAGTGGGGAGGTCCAGCAACGCCTGAGGGAGCACACCAGTCCTGTTACTGCGGTCACCTTCAACAGTATGGACTCTATACTAGTTACAGGTTAGCATCTCAACTACAGTAGAACTCACTGAGAGGAAAAGTCTCCTCAACGTCATTTTTCTTCAAGAATTTGCACTATATTGGCTCATACGCCTCCTGGAAAGTCCTTAAAACTCCTGGAATTTAATTGCTAACCTGGAAAGTCCTGGAAAATGCTTAAAAATAAAGTTAATCTCCTGGAAACTCCTGGAATAACTGCACTTTTGTCTTCTGAGAGAACCAGCGATCTGATGCCATGTGTTACTGTGCCAAAATTTGTTATTGAACTTGGTTAATTTGATCATGTTTGTTGCGAGTTATTGTACTAAAGAAAACTGGAAAATGCAAATTATTGACCTGGAAAGTCCTGGAAAACTCCTGGATTTTTTTCCTGCTGTAGGTGTATGAACCATGTATATAAATGCTCCGTGAAATATTGTGTTTTTCACGGATATGATCCATTTGATGGAATAGCTTTGGATGTGTTTAGTTGGTGAAGAGTGGCTTCAGGGCACCACCATATTTGTAAACGAAAGCGAGACTCTACTGGCAGTGACGTTGCTTTTGTTCCATGCGACGTGACAGAGGTGATGTCAATGGAAGCTTCATCTCCTTCACAATGCTAACGTCACTTCTACTCAACTTGGACATCACTCGACCTCAATGCCAATGTAATTTCTCATCAACTGTGACGTACCTAATGGCTATGCCTTATAGTTGGTTTGTGCAAAAAATAAAAACCACATGTACTCTATTTCCTGCATAAAATGTATTATTCGAATAAAACATGCCACTTTATATGGCAAAATATGTTTTATATATTTTGGTCTATGCCTTTTATTAATCAAACCTGTATTATCCAAACTAAATACTTTTTAGACAAAATCTGTAATGGTATGATAAAAAAAATGGCTTGAACTTTCCAACTCTACCATATCTTATTTGTGTTACAGCATCTATGGATCGTAAGATGGTGCTGTGGTACTTGGATGACATGACGATACTAAACAGTATTGATAAGGGTATAGCGAGTCCAATAGGCTGTATGACTCTGTCTGTGGATAATACATTCCTACTCATAGGTAACTACATTGTATTATACTGTATCATGAAAATACATGTAATTAAGGGTCTCAGCTTCTCAGACAGCTTGTTGTTAGAGGCGACTAACTGGGACACCTGGGGCATAACAAGGAATTGGACCCTACCCATGCGCTCCCGGGTTTGAAAAGAATAGGAATCAAATGTTATGATATAATTGAAATATTGAGAGAAATCGACATCAAATCATATTCACTCACTCAAGAGTCTCCCTGTTGGAAAGGAACAAATCAAACATATCGTTATATTAGAAAAATGACATGCTCCAATTATGTATAGGTAACATGAGGCCAGGTGTATTGAATTGATATTACATGGGAACTGATTGAATGTATTGCTATGATATTAATGACGTGATTGACAGGCTGTGATGATGGGACTGTCCATGTATTCTCTTTCACCACTGGCACTGAGATCCACCAACTCCAGGGTCATGAAGGCAAGGTACAGCTATACCTAGTTATACATCCTTATAAACAGAAAAGTATATTTCTATAGTTGTCCTCCCACCCAGCTTCTCCCAACCCTACCAATGGGTTATGAGTATAACAAACAGGCAGATTTCCTAAGCATACTGTTTAATATTGTTTTTATTTTGTTATTTATGATACTAATAGCCCGTCCAGCATTTTTGTATACCAGTACCTCAGAAACTGATGTTAAATAAATGTCTGATGTCCATTGTTATTGCGAAATTAAAATAAGGGAGGAAGGGTTGAGCATATTGAGAAACGAAAGGGGCAGGGGCTTCCTCCTTAATCTCCAAAATATTCAGTGTTTTGATGCGTAAATGGTAGAATAAATAGAGAAATTAATAATGCTGTTTTGAGATGAATTAGAATTTGGAAGTACTGTGTATTGATTCTTGTAGGTGTCAAGTTTGACAGTCTCTCAAGACTGTATCCATGCTGTGATCGGCAGTACAAATGGCACGGTTTACATCTACAACTTGTGTACCAAGGAACTGTTACACAACTTTGCGGGAGGTCATAAATCTCCAATTGTGTCTGTCTGTATGTCCTACGATGAGAACATGATCTTCACAGCTTCTCGGGTAGGTATAAACAGATGGAGGTGTGGGGGTGGGGTGGGTCAGTGGGTGAAAACAACCCATCTCCTTGTCAATGCATAGTGCAAATTCTCTTGGATGCTGTTATTATGGGGGACCAAATTTTAATCACCTGACAGATTGTCAGCCTAAAAACAGGCTTGAAATAACATGCATTTTAGTTTAGGGGACATCATAGCATCTGCTTAATATCCGAATAAGTGCTATAATTGAGGCACCTTCGAGTGAGGCTAGCTAGAATGTATACATTATAGGGCAACACACAACTAGACCCTCTAATGAGAAAGCATTTGAAATGGCCCTCTCTCTGTAAATCTTGGTGACACCCATGGGAACCAGTTGAGACTTTTTTAGCAACTCAAAATTTATGAGAGCTGCTTAGAGTTGGAATCCTGAAAATATTTTTTTATGCCTCCACCTACGAATATGAAAGGCATTAAGGCTGAGAGGCATTACGTGTTTACTCTGTCTGTCTGTCTGTTTTGACTGGAGACCATTGAAACTTTGTCGGATTGCTGTACATACTTTGGAGATGTGCACCATATTAATGTGGTGAAATGTTAACTTTTGGTCAAAATTACCATGAGTTGGACTTTGCCATGTTCGCCATCAATTTTGGTGTAGAGTTGGCAATCTTGTATAATCAGCTAGTCCCACAATTTTTACTGGAGGTTCTTGAAACTTAGTAGGCTCGCTCAGCATACTTTGAAGATGTGCACATCATATATATGTGATGAACTGTTGATTTTTATCAAAATTAATGAGATTATGAAGGGTAATCAGCTAATATATTGCACCCATATAGAACTATCAGTTCACCAAGCACATAGTCTCTGATTTGCAACAAAGCTGAATTTTTATTTGGAATGCTCATGTTTTCTCTTGGATCTTGAGTGGAGGCATTCACGTCCAAAGATCAGAATATTAGTATCTCACTATTCTGATTTGTGTACATGCAATTTGCACTTTTTTAAATAATTCAATCACAAGAAGTGAAATATTTATTAGAACGGAAAGTTGACAAAATGGCCCAAACTCATGTAGAAAATCCATTATTTTTTGGTTATTTCATTGAATGTAGAGGGTGATCAAATTTATTACTCCAACTGATTGAAATTTTCCAACAAAATTGGGGGAGATTAAATTTTAATAGGGTGATTCAATTACATGTATTAGGAACCACACCAGCTATGGAATATTGTACAGTTGTTGTTGTTGTTCAGACCAAAGTGTGTGTATGGAATATGTACAAAGAGGTGGCCAAAGAGGTTAATGATGACAATCACTCAGGTCATGTGACCACCGTAGCCATCAGTACCAATGGCAAGTTAGCCGTTACAGGTCTGTATTATTTATTTCATGTCAGATATATTTCAATGGGTTCATTATACTTTTTGGGGTTTTTGTATTGTATTTTATTGTTAGTAAAGCTGGTTGTGTCCTAATTTTATCAAAATTTCTTTAAGCAGGATTACGTAAGAAATATTTCACATACATGTACATGTATACCCATGGAATGGTCCCAAAATCTGATGACATATTATATCTCGATCGATCTCTCAGTCACATGATGACTTGTGTATTCATTCATCTACATGACACGTGATCACTTATCCAGGAATCTAACATTGCTATATTTATGTAACACAAAATTAATTAAATTGTCATTGTCAACACAAAGTACATGTGCTGCAAGGCGTGAAGCCTATATGTAACACGATATACCAAATTAAAGCTCGCTCCTCCGACTGTGCCAGTCCAGGGTCCTTGCGCTGGCAGATAAGTTGATGTTGTGTTACTTGACGGAGGTGACAGGCTAATTGAATTGTATGCATCCCCACCAGCCATTTAATTGTCATGGATGTTGGGGGCCTGCATTGCATCAAGGGATAGAAGTGGGATTTTATTGTCATGGATGTAGGGGGCCTATGTCATCAGGTTTAAGGACAACTTCCATCTGAGCTTTTCCCCAATTTTTAGACTTCAAACATCAGAGAAATTGGCCATAACACGCTGTAAATGGGTGAACATGGAGATTTTCTGTGTCAAACACAATACTGTAAATGCCTTATTCTTCGTGGGATTTTTATCTTTCACATTTTCACCTCAAACAGATAAACTAAACTAAACACATTTTACTGCTTACCTTTGTTGGTGCAAATCCCACATAGTGAACTGGTTGAATTTGGATTTGGTACTAATTATTGGAGGGGGGGGGGGCACTCTGTCTGTTTGTATTATTAAAGAAAAATCGAGGACTAATTATTAGTATAGTGATTTCACTGCTGACGTTGTAAAGTTGTAAATAAAGAAGGTGGCACAGTTTCAATGCTTAGCTCAACAATCTTATTTTATGTCCGTCTGTCACTGTTTCCATCCGATCAAACTGACGTACGTACAGACACCATTAGAGTTACAACTTCACAGGACTTTTTCATGTACCATCCGTTGATGAGAAATTGCACATTGTTTCATTCTGTTTCCAAAATAAACAGACAGGAACCTCAGATTAAATTATTCATCAATATTTTTCAAGTAAAAATAAAACTTACCTGCAGAGTGACCATGGAGGATGTAAGAATAACGACAGAAACAACAACAAGGATGCACTCACGAGTTATGACTTGGGTTTTCGGAACAATTCTTCTTTATTCAATATGTGTAAATATATATAGGCTCAACTAAGAGAAAAAATAGAAAGATGTATTCAACTATCTTTCTCAGAAAACCCTTTACCGCTAAAATAGTTCTTTAATAGACTGTATGAAAAATATTTTATCTATTGTTTTTAACTGATCCACTCTTTTATATAGGAGGTAAAGATGGTGTCTTGAAGTTATGGAACCTAGATCTGAGTTTATTCACGGAAAACTTGAGTGGGCATACTGCCTCTATCACATGTGTTGCACTGGCAGGGGATGAGGCCTTCGTATTATCAGGATCAGCGGACAAAACTGTCAAAGTCTGGAGCATCACAATGGCATCTGTCATCACAGATTATACAGTAAGTTATTCTAATAGGGCAACATTTTCTTATTCAGAATTTTCACTATACATTTACCTACCTAATTTCATGGGGAAAATTCTCTTGAAATAAATATTCCTTAAAGCATGTTCTTAATGGAGGGCCTGTACAACAATACTATCATGGATGCCTCGCTTTTACTTCCATTTGACATGTTTCTGATCCAGCTAAATGAATCCTTCACCATGTTCACCAGAACTGGTACTTCCCATTCCTCCAGTACCTCTATTTATTGGGACCTCCCTAAGCCACTAAGTAAATAGTAGGCTTATATACAAAATAGATTTCACTTGAAATACAGTCCAATATACAAATGTATTTCAAGGCAGCTGTTATTTTACCAAGAATTTAAATGCAGTCATTTTTGGTCTATCTTTCATGTAAAGTGTCACAAATCTGGGCATAACAAATTTAGAAGTCTATATGGGAGGCTTCCATTCAGGGTGTTAGCCAGAATTCAGAAAGTGCCCATCCAACTGCTCCTGTCGCTGTCATCCGCCATTAGCAAGGCGCGTTGCCAGTGGTGATTGATAGTGTCTCGCGTTCTCTCGCGCATCGGTAGCCCTCGGGTACGATCGATGGAGCGGTATTAAACACCATCAACATGGAGCACGAGTTGGGGGAAATTCTACGCAAGTTAGCCATGCTGCCTGACCAGTGGAGACATGAAACAAGCCAATGATGTTAATAATACGCTGATTAAAGGGGCTATTTGAGTATATTGCCCGTCTATTTTATTGAATTAATCTGATTATTCCGCCCGTCACGAGTTCTCGCCTGCCCGTCATTTTCGGTCGTTTGAAAAAGTCACAGGTCGCTAGCTAAGTCACTGCTTCCATTAAAAAAAAGGCCTTAACAATAGAACCTCACATGAAAGTTTGACCAGATGATTTTGGTGATAATGGTACAGGATTAATAACAAAAAATGTTTCTATTTGCAGCAACACGAGAGTGGGATAGAATCAGTGTACGTGTTAAATGATAACATGAGAGTGATGTCGATGGATAAAGATCACAGACTCAGACTGTGGATGGCTGATTCTGGACAAACACTCTTCACACACTCTGACCCCATCCCGGTCATGGCCCTCGCTCCTAACAGTGAATACGTCTTCTCCAAGTCGGGACAAAACAGGTCTGATCACTACCATGTTCTGTTTTGTTCATCTTTATCATAGTTGGATGAGCTCTTGGTCACTTTTAAATATAAATTTGGTCAAACCGTCTGATCAGGTTACAGAAAACTACCTCTCTAAAATGGAGGTAAAAAAGTTTATTGCCTGATGAAGTCAAGAATATATCAATATATTACAGACATCTGCCATAGGTGATCATGGACATATACATTTTTCAAAAGTGGAAGGTACGGGCACAGGGATTTATAAATCTCTTATCTTAAAAATGTTCCTAGAGACAAGTTTTCGTATAGAGTTCAAATATTGTAAATTGCTTTTTGTATTGTAAAGCTGTATATTAGCTTATGCCATGTAGAATTTCACGTGATAATGATCACGATATGGGATGAAGTTTTCTCGTTACCAATAAATCGTGTAAACTTCGATTTTTTTAGTACGCTATGATAGGTCTCAGATTAAATGGCAAGCGGAGGTTTGTTTGGAGTGTATCGTATTCCTCCTTCAGTTTACGGGCCGCTTCAATATTCCTACCGTTATATTGGAGAAAGAAGGGAATAAACTCTTTGTTAGCAACTTTACCTGGGTCTATGTTCATACCAAAGGGTTGCCGTGTGTGAAGTGTTTTGATCCAAAAGGATTCACGAAGTGCGCGATGATAGTTACATGTATATCCGCATCGCATGGTATTAAAGAAACAAATTGTCATCTATCTAATTTGCATAATAGCAGTGACATGTTTTGTTCTCCATTAAAATTAGACTATATGCATGCTTCCATCTTTGGAAAATCACTGCTTTGAGATGTAATTATGCCCCCCCTCTAATTAGAGGGGGGGCATATAGCGATCGCTTTGTCCGTCCGTCCGTCTGTCCGTCCAAATATCTTGTCCGCGCGATATCTCGGTTAATATTTGATGGACAGGATTGAAACTTGCATGGAATGAGGCCAGTGCCTCGTAGTTGTGCATCGTAGAGTTTTTTCCGATTTCCGGTATAATTTTCAAGAGTTATGGCCCTTTTTCTGAAATCCCTGGGAATGGGATTTGTCCGGACTGGATCTTAGTTAATATTGTATGGACAATTTTGAAATTTGCAGGATATGTGGTCAGTGCCCTATAGTTGTGCAGCGTGAAGTTTCTCCGCGTTTCGCGTATATTTTCAAGAGTTATGGCCCTTTGTTCTTCAAGTCTTTGTGAGTTGGGACTTGTCCGGGCTGGATCTCGGTTAATATTGTATGGACAAGTATGGAATTTGCAGGATATGTGGTCAGTGCCCTGTAGTTGTGCAGCGTGAAGTTTCTCCGCGTTTTGCGTATATTTTCAAGAGTTATGGCCCTTTGTTCTTGAAATCTTTGTGAATTGGGACTTGTCCGGGCTGGAACGCGGTTAATTTTGTATGGACAAGTATGAAGTTTGCACGATATGTGGTCAGTAGTTGTGCAGCATGAAGGTTCTCTGCTCTCGGTTATATTTTCAAGAGTTATGGCCCTTTGTTCATCAAACCTAAGTAAATGGGATATATTTATCTTGTTCAGGCTGGATCTCAGTCCATAACCAATTTGGACTGGGAAAATGGCTATAAAATTGTTATTCTACATTCCAAAGCAGACCACATAGGTCCTGAAGTATGAAATTGCCCCGAAAAGAGTGAATTGGGTGCAAAATTCAAAGTTCGCTGATCGCTTCATAATTTCACCACAATGTACTCCCAAGGAATGTAGGTCTCATAACCAGGTCACATTTTCAGATTTGGCGAAAGCCCTGGCGACCATCTTGCATCAAAACATTGTATTATTACTTGTTGGTCGATACTTGGAATATGTATTATGCGAGGCATGCCAAAAAAAATGACTGAAACAGAATTTTTATAATTATCTAAATTAGGCCTCCACCAACCAATACAGAACAGAACAATGGTGGGGCAGTGTCAGATTAAAGCGGAAGGGGGGGGGGGGCATACAATTGAGCAATCTCTGATTGCTTCCTTGCTGTGTTATATATAAGCTAAGTCTTCTAAAGATTTTGTAGTGTTATGATGACTGAATCAAAAGTTATTTAACAAAAATGACCTTCTAACCTGTTCATGACCATGTTTGATTACGTCACTCTCCGTCGCATTTGAGTTTTTAACCCTCGATCAAAATGGGTCTTGGAATGTTGTCATCATGTCATCCACCCATCTCCATTGTCTCCACTGACTTTTAATTTACAGTAAGTTTCCCATAAAAGTATTCGCAACCCTAAGTCAATTTGAAATTGTTCACTTTTAATCAGGTCACATGACCTTGTTCCCTAAGTGATCAAAAACTGTACTAGGTATAAATTTTGTCTGGATTATTGATTATCTGTCGCTTATATTTTAGCCTGAAGATCTGGAAGACGATAGACTGCAGTGTAATACAGACAGTGTCGCATAATGGGGAGATAACCTGTGTGGCATGTACTGAGGACTCGGAGCATGTGATCACGGGCTCTGACGACATGTCACTCAAGGTCTGGGAGACCAAAACTGGCAAGTTAACACAGGTCAGTCCAATGTAGGTTAGAAGGGAGTCATTATTTTCTCTATCTCTCATAATGTTAAATTCCAGGAAACCTACTTACTGAAACCAAAACAATAATTCCCGGACATTTTGTTCATTCACAATAGGCCGGTAATCACCTAGACTCTATCAAAACATGGTGCCAACCAGCCCCAATTTCACTGGAACAAGGCCGAACAGAGGTGCCCAATGTTTTGGCTTCTGAGATTATTGCCAGTGCGCATCAATTATGTGAAGGAATTACGTGAAATTTACAGATAATATTTTCCACTCATTCACCAATTTTCAGCTAGCATCACTTTATCTGAATATCAACCAATCACATAGCTAGCCTGTCCCGTAGTTCGATACATTTGTGGTATGATACATTGCCAGACAGACTGAATCAATGCATTAGTGCCTATTTGCCTTTACATAATAATTGGAATGTGGTTGTCAATCTGAGAATATTTTGTTCTGACCTCATAATATGTTTTTAAAAGATACAGGCCTGCAAGTGCCTCCTATATTTCCTATATTTTTTAGACATTCCTATATTTTCCTGTGTTTTACTCAAAACCTCCTATATTTCCTATAGTTTGACTTTTTCTCGTGAAAACTTTCACCAATGCTCTGAAATGAGTCAAATTGGCTTGAGGGAATACATCTCTCAATTTTTTTTTTTAAATATGAAAATATGAAAACATTTCAATCTCCTCTCTCTTGAACCAAGCAGCAGGACGGGGCTCCTCAATCACCACCACTATGACCGCATTCAGTGAAAATAATTCGATTAAATACCACAAAAGTGCCAAGTTTGGAACATACAATGTAGTGACCAGTCTTACACTACTTTATTTCCTACATTTTATTGAGAAAATTCCTATATTTTTTCCTATATTTTGGCAAATTTCTTTCTATATTTTCTCCAAAATTTTCACTGTGAGCCACTTGCAGGCCTGAAGATATTGAAAGTTAATAAATTTATGTTTTGTGGGAAATTATTTTATGCATCATATGGAGCATTTTGATAAAATTGTCTGATGTTCGAACATTGTACAATTGACAGGTGTTAGTGGAGCATCAGGCGCCGGTGAGCTGTGTGACGACCACTCACAACAGCTGTAACATTATCTCTGGGTCACGTGACCACAGTATCATCATATGGATCCTGGCCACTGGCAGCGTAGAACAGCATCTACGAGGTCACAGGGATGTTGTGACAGTTCTCCGGATCACTACCGACGGCAGTATTCTTATCTCGGGTATTTAATACTGCATGGTATATTAGTGCTGAAATGTGTATAAAATTTCATGGAACCTAAGTGCCACAAATTAAAATAAATATTTCTAAGAAATAATGAATAATAAAGATTGAATTGCATTTTATTAAATAGTGCAGCATCATAAACATTATATACTTAAGAGTTTATTTAATCCCCCATCCATCATATACTATGATCTTTTCATTTGTTTACAGGTATGCCTATGCAATCTATCACATCAAAATCTTGCTATCTAATAGGATGACACTTCCTTGGTAAACATCAAATACTTGTCCTGGATGGGCCGTTCCCATCTGAGACTCGAACTCACACCTTCAAAGTTCGTCATCAAATTGCCAGCAGTAAATGCAAGTGCTCTAAACCACTCAGCCACAGTCAGCTTGTACTAATGAGGAAGTCTGGAGATTGGACTTTACGTACTTTTACATTTGTGGAAACTGAGGCGGCAGAGTCGTTTAGAGTACTTGCATTTATTGCTGGCGATTTGGTGCCAAACTCCGAGGGCACGGGATTGTCCTAGCACAGGACTGGCCCATCCAGCACCAAGAAAGTGTCATTGTAAAAATAATTGAATGGAATGATCACCTACTTTTTGAATGGCATTAGTATATGAACAAGCTTTTCTATTTGTTAGGTTCACTGGATGGGACATTGAGAGTTTGGAACGTTATCCACGGGTGTCAGCTGACCCTCTTTGACATGCACGTGCAAGTAGCTGACCTGGCCATCACGTTTGATGCCTGTCATATCGTCGTTCACCTGGTCAATAATTGTCATGTGCCCCTCCTATGTCTACACAACACACCTGCAGCTGACGTCAAATCTCAGAGTCAAGTCAGCATTCAGATGGTCAACAGTCTCAGTGGTCAGTATCCAATAGAATCGTACAGGGAGTGTTCCATACTTTCCAAAGGAGATGGTACGATAAGGCAGCATTTTTGCCTATACATGGTGCGGTTGAAATCAAAAAACTAAAATGTCCAAAAAATAATTGTGTTTCAATGTAATGGCAAGAGAAAATATATGTACACAATATGTGAAAGTTCTAGCTTGATAGCACTATGATTATGGTTGACATGAAATTGAAAGTCACAGCATGTGCTATTTTGTGAAAAAAGGGTCTAAATCCAGTCATTCAAATGCACATTTAGACATGTAGGATCCCTTGGACAAAAACGCCAATTAACCTGATGTGCGGAGGCATTATATCTCCACTGCTGGAAAGTTTTTTTGGTCCAAGGGGTCCTTCATGTCAAAATGTGTGTTTAATTAACTTGATTTAGACCCTTTTTTCACCAAATAGCACATGCTGTGGATTTCAATTTCATGTCAACCATAATCATAACGCAGTCAAGCTAGAACTTCCCCATATTGTGTACATATATTTTCTCTTGTCGTTACATTAAAATACAATTATTTAAAATACAATTATTTTTATGACATTTTATATTTTCGATTTCAACCACACATGTACATGTAGTGCTCGGGGATGTCATTAAATTTTGAAGTAGCTGATAGGTATCGAAATAGGCGGCCAGAATAAATGACATTTAGTGTTTCAAATATAGAAATGACATGGCATGTAGGCGGCTGTTTTGGGCCTTTTTTGGTCCTAGTATGGGGTCAAAAAGGGACACCTAACACCTTCTAATGACGTACCTGGTGCTCCCATACAGCCAATAACTGTTTAATCTTTGTGAACAATTTATAACAAGAATGGAATAGTTACCATACTTCAAATTTGTGTGTGCTACATGGGGTACAGTATTCTGTCATACTAATTCACTACATTGTGTCACATTCGTGTCACATTCGACTAAAATTGTTACTACAAGTATATTAATTGAATATGTATGTCAATTCTGAGAAGGCTTCTCATTTAACTGTACACAATTGTATTTAATTGACCTTTCGTTGATTGACAGGTGATGGTCAACCCTTGCCCCTGAAGCCTCGCCCACCTCTTGTTCATCGACCGTCGTCTGTTTTCCCTGTTCCAAAGCTAACCAAATACAAGCGGCGAGAATCCAGGTTTTCTGTCTCTACAATGCCCGAGATAATAAAGGCAAGTGCATATATACGTATATGTAGACTTGTCCCGCATTATAATGCTGAAGTTGGGAGACAAAATATTGACTCACTATCGGTGATTCTCACTGTCATGACTGTAGTGAGTTTTCATTGCAGCAGAATTCATATTGCACATATATATTGCGGGACACATGTACAACAGTAGCCATGCTATACTGAAGCCCGCTACCATACATAAATGAACTGGGTTATAATGGGGGACAAGTTTATATACATGTATTGCATAGATTGGGATATATATATATATATACATCTGTTTTGGTTGGTTGAAATTTATTAAATAGCCAACCTGATATTGCCCAGGTTATTGTGGTCACCTTGAAGTTGATAGGATTTTCAATCATCTCCCCTGATTGTGACTGTGTTATAGCATCAGATTATCTCCCCTGATTGTGACTGTGTTCTAGCATCAGATTGTGTTATAGCATCAGATTATCTCCCCTGATTGTGACTGTGTTCTAGCATCAGATTATCTCCCCTGATTGTGATCATCCGATTCATTCAGCTTTTACCTTCCACATCTCTGTCAAATCAGTTATCCTGATCACATTTCTTCACCAATACTGTACAGCAATAATCAGAAAGGTTTATGTATTCACAGGTTTCTCCAATCAAGGCTCCAGTACAAACAGCAATAATGGCTCAGGAGAGAAAGAAAGAGAAAAAACAAAAGGCCAAGAACAAAATACAGAGGAAAAAAACAAATGGAGAACAGAAGAATGGGAATAAATCTGGAATATGTAAAATTTTATAGTATATATTGCTTATAAATGTACATGTAGTTTATTAGAAAGACCCAAGTCACTGTGCTTTGTTATGAATATGTCCTATCTGATGAATGTTGGGAAATGTTAAAGGGGTCCTGATAATAATCCATTTCCTGGACTAATTCGGAGCATTTTTATCCCGCGTCCGACCCCAATCGGTGGATATTTTATGTGTGTGTCCATCACATTTTCATAACTTGAAAACTATTGATTCAATTCACTCCAAATTTTACTGAAGATATAATTGAGGAATATAGCTCTCAGACTCAAGTGACCTTGACCTTTGAGGTCACTGGGTCAACGATCAAGATCACTTGGGCTATAAAATATGCACAAAAAAAAGAGGAAAATCTCTAGTTCTAGTTTATGAAATCATATGAAACATTGGATATTTGGGGGCAAAAAAGAACCTTATCTTTTGTTTGGGTCAAAAGGTCAAAGGTGAAGTTCACTCAAACCAAAGAACCCGTAAAAAAAATGAAAAATCTCCAGTTCCAAGTCCTGAATTGGTTCAAAATCTTGCACATGAGGCAGAGAATGACCCTATTTATTTTGAGGTCAAAAGGTCAGATAAAGGTCAAGATCACCTAAGCCAGAAAATGGAAAATTATGTTATTGTCATAACTTCATTTCAGGTATGTGGATTATGATCAAATTTTGAATATACCTTAAACCCATTGCATGAAATTGGGGAATAGCTCTCAGCCTATTGATTTTGAAGTCACTAGGTCAAGATCACATTATTTATTAAAACTTTACCAATATTTAATTTATTGTGAGTTATGTATACTTATCAGAGTATTTCATGGGGGTCAATCATTAGTTTAGCATTTAACATCGTCCATTACTTGCTAGGGCAGTGAATTTTTTTTTTCCAATATGCTTGTTTTGTTGAATGCCAACACAGTTCGCTCAGACAGGTGTACTTATAGGGCAGTTTGTTATCTCATGAAAAGAGCTAGAGGAAGTACTCATTTCGCAGAAGTTCGATATTAATGACTTCGTGTTTATTAAACTAATAAACTTCATGTATTGCAGTCCAGCACCCGTTCTACAGTGAAACCTATGAATACGGACACCTGGGTAAATTGACCAACCTCTAAATACTGACATTATATCCATGGTCCCAATACTTAAAATTAAAGTATTTTGAACCTTGATAAACCAGATCAGGCGCCATCTTAGACAGGACTTATAACATTGCTGTCTCAAAAGGTTTGGAGGGCGGTCCCCCCCCCCCCCATGATCCCCCGTCTCAAAAAGTTTGGAGGGCGGTCCCCCCCCCCATAATCCCCCCTACTCCGCAGCCCTTGTCAAAACTGACATTATAATTTGGTCCCAAGCATGGTCAGTATATACAGGTTTTACTGTATATTTTAAATTGATAATCATCAGTGAATGATTTAATGGATTGTATTTTATTGATTTCTGTACACTGGCTTGAAGTAAGATACTGTGATAGTGTGGGTTACTATATCATTCCAGCCATTTACGTAGACCTGCTGTACAAATAGCATCCATTGTCTGTTACACAATGTGAGAACCATGTAAAAAAAATTCTTCACTTTTTGAAGATGTAGCTACACAAAAGTCTGACATTTTCTCCAGTCCTTTCTATATACATATTCGTGTATCAGACTTCTTGTGGTATTTTTAATTCAATTCAGCAATTTCTGATCACATAGATACAATGTATATACCGTATATTAGCATTATATTAAGGTGCAATCATGTTGTATTATTAAGGTGCAGTGTTGAAGTTTTCAAAGTTTTTACACGTGTTTATATTAAGCTGTATGCATTTGAATTATGTTGTTTTGTGCAATGCATGGTTTATAAGATTTGTGGTTTCTATCAGCATATAAGTGAGCATTGTATTCAATTCTCTAATTGGAAGGGAGTTTTCACTTGGATAATTTTTCGTGCCATCTCTTCAATTTAGCAATACCATATATCATGTCCATCAATATCACCATTACGGTGCCATAGAGGTGCTGTCTGAGGGAGTACTGGAGACGTTTTCTCCATCTGTGCATTCTGACCAGAGAAGAGCTGATGTGTCTTATGAAGAAGATTGGGGGAACTCTGATTCAAGACCAAATTTAAGCACCTGCCATTTCTAATAAACCCCCTGAATGTCAGAATGAGACCGCCCATCTTCATAAACAGATAGCTGGGTTAAAAGGTCATGGTATGTTCCATATCCTCTATTGGGGGTGCTAGGTTGATGTCCTGTGCCTTACTTTCAAACTTGTAATGTGTAGGAGGAAAACATTTTTACATGTACCGGTACCGTAAGAGTACATTTACAAGATTTCTCAGGCCGAGTCTATTCTCAGCCTTTCCTACATCATGTCAGTTAGTTCACAATATCCCTGTATAAGTCATATTTTTACTGTGGAAATATTCCTAGGGTCCAAGTACCCTTGAAAATATGCATGTAACACTCCTCTATCATAAAAAATACACATACACCCATATTTTATAGATATCACTGTTAATGTTATTCCGCAGTTTTTGTGGCCTTTGTACCTCTTATGTACCTCTTACGTACCTCAGGACTTGAAATGCTCAACATTGTCATATTCAAATACATGTACTTCTCAGTTGGACTGCTCAAGTTTATCATTTCCATAAATGTTTCAACTGGGATGCTCAATGTTTACTAATTCAGATGTGGTGTGGATCGAGTGCTCAAGTTTATCTCATTTCGATAAGCTTGTTAGGGTTTGCACTCAACGATATGTGCTTCTGAATTGGAGTGGTCAAAATTATCTCATTCCCATATGCAGGTCAGTTGGAGTATGTGCACAAAATCTCGTTTCCATATGCTTTTTCAGTTGTTGTCCTCCTGCATGCAATGAGCTTACATTTATTATGGTAGTTCCCCTAATAAATCGATCACCCTATCGGAAATCGATCACCCTATCGGAAATCGATCACCCTATCGGAAATCGATCACCCACGATTTTTGGAAGAAAATACGATCGCAAGTTGTAATAATTCAATCACCCCCGATTTTTAGTCAATCCCATTTGTAAAAAAAAAAAAAAAAAAAAAAAATTATCACCCGCTTATTCACGTGTATCTGTGCTCCATCTGTAGCAGTGTTGCAGTCTAGGCAGATCAAACAAACAGTGATAGATGTAGTAAGACCATATGTAACCAGTCCAGACATATTACGGACTCATCATATTCACTTTTATTTGAAGTCTGGAACTCTAACTTTGAATCTGGGAAAGGAATTTTAAGTTGCGAGATGACATCGATCGGCAAAACTTCACTTCCGTGGGAAGGGAGACTACTCTGTTACTACTTCCTTTAAAGCAAGTGAGCACCGACCGTTTGAACTAAACTCGTGTTTGATAACGCGGAATTAATTCAGCTGATGCAGTAGTATAAAAAAAAACTGCAATCAGCTTGTATTGAATAACACCCTACATAAGTTTTATTTGAAACAAATCACTTGTACAACCCCAGACACAGTTTCACAAGTGGCAGTATCGGAAACTGAGCACTTAATTGATGATTCAAACTTTATTGTTCATTTCTTCGACTTATGCGAATCACAGCTTTCACTCGGTTGCAATAAAACGATCATCCCTCATTTTTAGTACCTCAAATATCACTTTCGGTGATCGATTTATTAGGGGAATTAACGTAAATTATATATTTGCCTAATACAAAGGCACAGAGAACAGAATTCCTGGCAGCTTCAAGTGTGTTTAAGACCATGTTGTTAACATATGTTTAAAAAACATTTGTGGAATAAAATGTTCAATATCATTCCAGTGAATTTTCTAAACACTATTTGAAGAAGAAAAGTTGACAAAATGAATGTATTTGATGTGTAACTAATTGTGTAGCTTATTTCCTGTTTAAAGAGATGAGGACATAACATATGCATTAGTATAGACTCATACTAGGTTCTCCATAGAACACAGTTTATTTTCATTTGTTAGCCCTGGTGAGACACACATGTATATCATTATAAATGTTAAATAAATATTATACTTGTGAGATACATGTATTTATCAATTTCAATTAAGAAATATTGAATATCCCAATTGAAAACAGTGGGTGTTGTACCTTTTTCAGTTAAGCTCTGAAGGAAGCGATAGTCATTATTTTTCTGTCGATGAATTAACAAAACAAAGACCACTGTGCATGTACTAGTTATCACATCTGATTATCTCCCCTGGTTGTGATGGACCTTGTCATCTGATTATCTCCTCTGATGTGATTGTTGCACCATATAATTATCTCCCCTGATGTGACTGCTTGACACAATCTGATTATCTCCCCTGTTTGTGATGACCATGAGATAAAGGTGCGAAACGACATATGTGACATCATGCCAAGGCTAGGTACTGGACAAAGCTTTAACATCAGCAATACCACAAAAAATTGAAAAATATGTATCATAGTTGTTTTCAAAATAGTGAAAATCTAAACAACTTTGAAGATATTATTGCGTCAGAGTTAAAAAGGTCATTTTGCGCCTTTTGTGGCAAAATATTTCGAAGTCGAGACTGTCCTATTGGTGTACATATTCAAATCCACAACCTGAGAATCTGACTTTATTCTTCTTCTTTTTTCAAAATTTTATTATGATGCATATATATGTATGAGTAATGTGACTAACGTCACAGGACCTACGAAGTAGGGTGAGGAAGATGACTTGGGTGTCCAAGCATAATGTTACAGGTCAACTAGAGGACTTGGGGGTCCAAGCGTAATGTTATAGGTCCCCTAAGTAGGTCAAATTTTCATGAAAAGTAGGTCAGCTCAGAACTTGCTGGTAACAGTCTCCTAATGCACGTTCATGCCAAAGTCAAGGTTCTAATGTCAACAGTTCTCCTTATTTTGTCGGCGAAAGGAATCGGATGGACTCACTGACTACCGGACAATTTGTAAATGAGAGCCTACTTCGTAGGAATATACTAGCCTAGATATCCCAGTTTGAAATTATATGAAACTTGATTTTATCTACTGCTTGTTGGTCATATCCGTGAAACCGTCCTACAGTTGTTAATCCATGTAAAGATATATAGTGGATGTGCAAGAATATCAGTTATGTTTACACCAATTTACTGAATAGTAGAATTTGTAACATTCAATACTATGTGCATAAATAGTGTGAAGTCTTGTTTTATTTACGGTGCATAATGTGTTGACAGATGTAATTATTTCTTTCGTGTATATTCTTTGATGAATGCTTTTGTGAAAATAGATACGCAAACACGAAAAAATGAAGAGAGAAATATATACTGCCCTAGAATAATTCTTTACTTTAGCCGTTTGGCTTATTGACAATCATAGATCGGATAAATTTGAACTGAAACAAATATCCAATACAAAACTTGTGCATATTTGTGCTTCGAACAGCATGTTCAGACTTAGAAGCAGAACTGAAAATAACATATTTATGTCAACTGAGGCTAAATCTGTTATTCATCCCAAGAACTCAAAAGATATAGCTAGTGAAATTTGTAGAATGTTAGCAGAATTTCTCTGCGCAGATGCCTGAAGTTTCGCCATCTGAATAATGAGAAGTATCTTTACACACATTCAATATAAAATATTTTCTTGAAGAGAATTAAAAACTTCTTGAAAATGATGTTAAGTCTCTGTATTTTCCTCAAGGAGATACACACAATAGCTTTCAGAATGAAGATTTCATTTTTGTATTGAATCAGTTTAACAAGTCTGAATTTAAGAAAATATATTATTTTTCTCATTCTGGATTTGTCATTTTGAATTTGGCAAGTGAAATTTTGTTTCCAGTGTAATCGATAATTTTGTGTGAAAGTTCTGTGACATTTGTATGTGAGCAAAGGATGTGTGTTTGTAGCTAATTTTCAATCAGCTTTTTATATCGGTCATTATGATTGTTAGAATTGTGATCTGTACAAGGTATTAAGAATGTGTAATAAAGTGCTTTATCACAGTGGAGTATCTTCGTACATTTTTGGGCTCGACATTTGTTTG
>JAVTVY010041732.1:0-18022 GCA_036873755.1 Hanleya hanleyi | reverse complement strand
ATGACACTGATTTACTGAAAATGTGAGTTTGCCGCTATTTCACTGTGAACATTCGTTCGGAGATAGGGAGGGGCGGTCGAAGAAAACCAATGACTGCGCCCCGTGTCACATGACATAAACTCAGCTGTCGAAATGGGATTGTCGTCCGGCTTTTGTGGAATGAACATGATGGTCATCAATCATGTTACTTTTATTGGTTGGCGATAAAATTGACTTCCCGTGTGATGGAAACCAGAAGTAAGTATGCCACGGAAAACAATTTTAAAAAAATAATACTTCCAATCACACCAAGAAGTAGAAATTTTGACAGACAAATTAAATTTCACTCCCGCACATAAGCCATCCACATAGAAAGTCACTTCGTGCTCTGAACGCGCGCACGTACGAGGTGTACGAGATTTGATCTGTACGAGATCCGATCCCAAGCCCGTACGTAGGCTATACCATACCAGTACCGGTCAAATCGCAATAAGAATTTGTCTATAATTGCGAAAATGTCAATAATGAAATTTTAGAAATATTTACAGTCAAATAAAAAGTTCATCAGGGTTGATGTTGTCAAATATTATTATAACGAACATATCCACAAAATTTGACTCTGCATTTGTAGTCCGCATCGGGTTTGTGACAAATCCAACGATAAAATTTACTACCCGATAAAGTAGCTGCGGGTAAAATTCCTTGACTAACGAACAATAAAAACTTAACGAAATATAATACTCTATACAATAATGTAACTTCTGATGGAAACTGGAAGTTCATTTGGACGAAACAAGAACTCGTTTTATTCAAATTTCTGGTGTATTGTCACCGTTCACTATTTCTTTCGAATGCCGCAAAATGGCGGATAGGTGGCATGCCCGGAACATGTATATCTAATGCACTTTAGTCTTCCGCGTGGTACTCGGCAAAACAGCTGATGCAGAGATGACTCGTGTCGTACCCCCTTCTTGTAGCAGTTACTACATCGGCTTTTCCTCATCTTTGTTGGCCAGTGGACAGAAGGGGGCATCGGTACATCAAGCGATCTCTTGGCTGCCTTCGTAGCTCTAAAATCTCCGATCAGCTGTTTTGACAAGGTCATGTGGAATTCAAGCACGGTTCGCTGACGGACTCTCCCAGCCTTTGTTACCAGCTGATGATTTGCACTTTCCTTCATGACGACAAACGCATTGCATTTGCACGTGTCTATCAAAAAGTAGAGGAGATATTTCCACCACTTGACAGATTTTCTACCCAGTGAATAATAGGCCCGAAGCTGATCGGCACGATCAACACCATTCATGAATTTGCCATATGTTTGGACGATTGCGGGACAGGGAACCTGGAGAACGCTTCCATCTTTCTGTTTTTGGTTTACCGTAGTAGTTTCCACTGGACAGCATCCAGAGCTGAGGAAGTTGACCTGTTTCTTATCGAACCACGAGGTAGCTACTAAGTCCCCCCTCTGTTGAATTTTGGACTGTCCCTGGACTTGACACATTTTTTGTGCAGAGTTGCGGGCCATCCTTTGCGGTTTGTTCGAACCGTTGAGCAAGAGTAAATTTTATCTTTCAAAAGATCTTCCTGTAGCTGCACGCTGCTGAAGTAGTTATCGTAAACTACAAGGTGATTTTTACCTTTCAGGTTTACTGTCATGTCCTTGACAACACGTGTAGTCAGGCCACGCTCCGCATTCCCAGAAACTTTACCGGTATACACTTGAAAGTTGGCTATGTAACCATTATGGGCATCCCCCAACTCCCAAACCTTTATTCCGAATTTGATAGGTTTTTGAGGCATGTACTGCCTGAAACCTAGGCGACCACGGAAAGATACCATAGCCTCGTCAACGGAGCATTCTTTGTGAACAGAATATTGGGACTGACATTTCTGCAAAACTTCGTCGATCATGGGACGTACGTGACACAGTTTATCGTGACCTACTTCGCCACGGGGCGGATTGACAGCGGTGTCGTTGCAATGTAGATATTTATTTAGAGCTTCGTACCTGCTCCTAGGAAGAATTTGTTTTATGGTGGGGAAATTGATGAGCCAGTCCATGCTCCAGTACATTTTGTAGTTCGGCATGTCTACAACAGCCATTATCATCTGAACGCCCACGAAAGCTTTCATCTCGGTAGAAGATGTTGGATAGAAGGACTTGTCCGGTTTCAAAGCGATGCACTGTTCGGCATATTTATTTGTTTCCTCGCTGAGTTTTTGGAATAGGCTTTCAGGGAAAAATTTCAAGAAAAAATCCAGTTCAGTTTTATCATTATCAAGGTCGAAGTTACAACCCGGCATACCAATGAACTCGGACTGCTGAACACGTGTCAGTGTATTCGTCCACTTGGCCGGTATCCTCGTTCCAGGGCCCGTAGCTGCTTCCCCGGAGGGGGGGGGGGAGTCGATTTCAAAATCGCTGTCTTCATCGCTCTCTGGCGGGGTAGATACCGGAGAAATCGAAATATCTGACCCTCGATCATCAAAAAACTCACCCCCAGAATATCCAGCAAGATCATCGGATGTAAATCCCCAAAAATCGACACTTTCGTCGCTGTCCGACATATTGGTAAATTTCTCTCCCGCCAAGAACTAGAATTTGTAAAACCTGTCTATCAAATCTCTCGCATAGCTTTATTACCTTATTTAGAAAATTGTGGGTGTGGTCAAAATGCCCTACGTGTTATCTAAAATCTGTTTCCATTGGGTTATTTCCACAATATTTGTATGAAGGGGTCAAATATTTATCCATTCAAAGTGCTACTTATATTATGCGCCTATAGGCGACATTGGGGAATAGAAGGCCAAGGAAAATTGACGTCTTTTGGCGACAATGGGGTTGAGGCTGAGTAGAAAATTGACGCCAAAAGGCGTCATTGGTACTGAATGAGTTAACTGAGTGATAATTTGTGATTTTACTCATTGAAAATTGGCCAGAATGCATCCCCAGACATCTTGAAGCCCAGGGCTATGTCAGTAATGGAGAGAGAAATAGCACTGATTATGGAAATGAAGTGTTTACTTTGTTGACACAGTCTCTTAGTCCACTTATGTAAAGTGCATTATGCAGTAAGTCAACAATTACAGGTTTTATTACCTGAATGGTCAACATACAGTCCTATAATATAAGGCCTGAAAGGTAAAGCAGAATATCAGTGTTACAGTATGTCTATTTGACAAAAATGGTCGGACTTCGAGCTCACTTGAATCCTTGTGATTCTCCATACTGACCAGACACTCATGGCAGCATATTTTCTCTGACTGCATTTTAGTTATGTGTGTAAGCAGGGGTTGATCAGGCCTTGCTTTTCGTCGAAATTCACGGGTATCCAAACGGATACCCGCAATTTCAGTTTACGGGTATCTACCAGTATCCACTGAAGTGACGAAAAATTGAAGTGTGGAGATTAAAGTGGAATAAACATTTATGTACTCTTTTCATGTTAACTGTTGTTAATAGGATAATTGATTCTCACATCATGTTGTTCCCCACCGCTGTGTAGCCATTCGATTCACTGAGCTGATATTTGACCGTTCAATCAACTGTCAATTTTACTGTGATAGGATGAGTGGATAAACTTTCTCTTGAGGAACCACAATAACATGCAGCATGATTTATGAAATTGTGTCAAGGATTGTCTCCTTGAATTAATTTAATTTGGAGCTGTAATTTGGAGTCACTTGAAAATTTTCGATTTAAGGTTATGGACCTTGATTATATTCTCATTATGGACTAAAAAATAGCTCTGTCTCTCACTATGAATGTCACGGGTCACCAGCTCAGCTTCCGACTTCATTCATTACGAATGTTTATACTTAAGTGCTGCATATATAGTAATACCATCTTCATGACACCTAGCATATAACTTAAATATGTTGATGAATTGAACAAACACACAATATGAACTTAAAATTGAGTGATGTAAGTCAAGAAATTACGAACAATTCCAATGAACACACATTTAAGAAGTTCACCACAGCACTAACTTCAGGGATTATAATGAGGTAATTTCGTGTTTTCGTCGTTCTGTATGAAGACAAAACCATCCTTTACATTATCTGGCCATCCGTTGTAAGCCTGTACAGATATTGTCTTTCCTTTCGACATTTTGAAGCAGATTGGAATCAAGCCCTCTCGTGTCCTCCATGTTTACCGTTTGTAAACATCGACCATAACACGATAGTTTCTGCAATTGCATTCTCCTATGCACGGTTGTTTGTGTAAATGCCCGTAGCTACAGATGATACGACGAAAATCGACCAGTACAAGAGAATGCACGCAGCTGCCATAATTCGTCGCCCACTTAGACGTCGTAAAAATATGAACTTCCGCCATTTGTAAAGCCTGCGGTCGATGATTTCTAGGTAAACTATCGTTTATTAAAGCCGAATATGGTTTTTTTGATAGACAAAATTTTCCCCAGACATTATTTTACGGGTATCCAAACAGATTCCCGTGAAGCGAATGAACGGGTATCTCCACGAGTATCGGATACCCGGATACCCGTCGAAACGCAAGGCCTGTTGATGTAGCCTAGATTTAGATATATTTAGCTGACTTTACCCTGTGCCACATGATTATGCCAGCACTAACAGCACCAATGTCCTTACAATCCATTTTTAAAACATAATGTTAATAAAATTAGTAATTGTAAAAAAGAATGAATAATGACATATAAATCAAGCATTATGTTGATGGGCTGCAAAATCCGTATGAGAGGTGGGCCTTCAATTTCAATCAATCAAAACAAAAAAAACTTTCAGTCCTTTGAAATCCTTTGTCTGTCTGACAATAATAAACTTCATGAACAGTTGAAACATCAATAAGTTTACTGTCTATAGTTCCACCCAATGATGAACAATATCACGAACCTACATGATGAAGCAAAATTCTCAGATGTGGCCTGGCGAATGTAGATATTGGACTCGTCATGAGAATTTCATATATTTAAGAAAAATGGCCATTTGGCTTACAAGGGATGGGAATTATAACACTGGGAATGTTACATTCATGTTCAGCAAAATAGAATTACTTTTCCTTGATTAAGAAGCAAATTTCCGTTGTTGTGAAAACAAAATCTTATTTTGAGATGCAAAAATGCGTCTCCATGATTCGCCAACACCACCAAAATCTTGTCAGTTCTTTGCCTATTTTGCAAGATCATTATAACCAAATTTCATGGAAATCAAACACGTTGTTCAGAAGATATGTTACACATGTTTACCTGCATTCATGTCTATAGCGCCACCTAGTGACGTCCAAATGCCACGAAAAACAAGCGGGTGAAATCTAAAGCCCTAGGGAGATGGCACATAAGTGTTCAATGGAAAAAACTTTAATCGTGATAATGGTTATGGAGGTTTTGCTGTTAAGTCAGATAAATGAGATTTTTCATTTAAATGGCAAATTGGTTCGCACCGAAAGGCAATTATCATGTCCGCAATCCTATGTTTATGCTTGGCAACCTAGAATAGAGCAGTTTTTAAATATTTCTCCAAGTGAATTAGTAAATTTTCATTTCACGAAAAACTTTTTTTTTTTAGATGCAAAAAACTTGCCTTTATAGTTATGCCAGCTACACCAAAACCTTTTCAGCACATTGACTATCCTTCAAGATCATTGTAATAATATTTCAAAGAAAACAGACAAGCTGTTCAGACGAAATCGTCAGAGAAAGGTTTACCTATGCTCTGACTACAACGCCACCTAGTGGTGAGCAGCGGGTATTGAAACACAATCAGACAAATTTCCCAGGACTAAGGAGATAGCACACAAAGTCTGACCCAAAAATATTTAACGGTTTCAGAGATATTTACGTTTAAAGTTGCGGCGGCGGCGGAGCCGTTTCTCATGAAAACATAACAGCATCCACTTTGTGGAAATGCTCTAATTCAAATGGTAAATATCAATTTGAAAAATACAACATTTGTAGCATTGCTCAAATATGTTACAAATTGTACTCGTGTATGATCTCAATTAAAAGTACAAACCTGGGTATTTTGAGCCAACCTTCAATCTTGACAGACCTCTCTAGTTCTAGGTTTGGGTACAGCTGGTTCGAGTCTGAAGATTTCAGTTTGGTCATCATTTTGGCGAAGTGCTGGACATATTCTGTTGGCAGGCCACATGTTGCTTGAATAGAGGTCATACATTTGGGGTGACACACCAATCTGCATTCTACAAGAAAAGGTCTTCAATTCAGTTTGAAAGTGAGGAATTATACAAATAAATACATGCTCGTTATCCAACAATATCATTGTATATCTACCAATACCAGTAATTGGGTTTACATGATGTCATAACAGCCAGCAAATCTCTACTATAAATAAAAATGTCGAAACAAATGTCAACATTTAAAGGATCTCATAGCTTCAATGACCCATGACAGGATTTATCAAATGACATGGCTAGCTTTTCAACGCGAATCTGAGAATCCAATTCCCGTCTGCACTGTGCCACAATAATTCACTGGAATCAACAGATTCCTCATGCAATTATAGCAATCTTATCTGTATGGAAACGATAGCCTTGAATTCCTGTAAATTACAATGAGAAAGAAGGCCTGTTTATGAATGAGGGTTGTTAAATAGGTACATGGGATGGGTGGGGGGAAGGGGAGATTATTCAGTCCTATGGTATATGGTACAGTAATTTAACATTACAGAGTTAATATATATATATGTATATGGGTAGTTGGGGGAAGAAAAAGCTGTCTTCCCCACACCACATGTACCTTTTTTCAGGAAAACCCCTGACAGTATTTCCAAGTTCGCTTACCCTGACACTTGGCTGCCTGTTTTACAAAGTGCACACTACCCAGACAGACAGCACATTTGGTGGCACGGGTGTTCAGTCCTTTGGCGAATTTATGAGGGATCTTATGGTGCATTCTTTGTTTGGCGGGCTGTGGTGTTTTAGCTGTGGGGTACGACTGTTGACGGTTAACCTTTGGTGTCAGAAGTGGTATAGGGCTCAGTTGACTGCTGGGTGAATTGGTGAGTACAGACACGGTGTTACGGTTGATTGGTGTGTGGGGGAGGTTATGAGTGGGAACCTTGTCCAGCAGGGGACCCTTCAGCTGCAATACTGTAATGGAGAAAACATATTAAAACCCTCAAATTGTATTTGAAATGATTATCTTGCACTGGAAAATTGATTAGATCTGAAATTAGAACAGACAGATTTTTTCCATGCACAGGTTAACTATTCAACAGAGAGTAGTTCAGTTGGCAAATCTCCTCAATGGCTTATATCCATGAACAGAAATCGTTCCATCTGTATACTGATTAGAAGGTGGCAAGCGTACCAAGATACATATAAAATACAAATGGTTTGCACAGTTCTGATAGACCTTACATTCTGCTGCTTGTTTGTAGTTTTCCTGTCTCAGTTTGTCAATCTGTTCCTGTAGTTTCAGACAGCGTTTCCTCTCTGTATCCAGTGCTGTGTTGAGATCTTTCCACTGTGGGAAACTACCAGTTCCACCATCCTTAGACTTGAAACTGAACTAAAATGTCAAAAGAAACAATATAAGCTGAGTAGTTAGCAGGTACCGTAACAGGGCAGCCTGTCTAAAGGAGCATGTTATCACCACCACTAAATCTCTCGAAAAGGCTCTAAAATGAGCCTGCATAAACATTGTGGGGACCATCTTACAGAAGTAATGACAACTAAAACATATCCAAATTAACTACATCTATCAATAACTCTGAGAAATTATCAGTTGTTGTGCCCATTTGACCACAAAAGGCTTGTGGAAGGAAATGTCCCCAAAAGATTGGGTTTGGCCATAAATGTTAAATGAACATTCCATCAACAGATTACCTGATACATTTATATGGTTATATAATGTCAATTTGCAAAGTAAACAAAAACGAAAAGAACTGTGTGGCCTAAATCATGATAATTGACCTTAATGTCTTGGTTTCCCAGGAAAAAATATACATAATTGAGGGAAAAATATTGGATGCAAGGATGTGTATTACATGTATCTAGGTTATAATCTCATGTTAATAAGGCTGTTGTCAGTTGATAGGTTGTTTCGCATGACCCGCCCGCATCAATATTTTGGAGACAAATAATGCCGCATGTATTTTAATTATCAGTAATTATTGGCCGTAAAAAAATAAGTAAGCAAATCCACGAAAACGCATTCATGATCTGACTGTGCCGTCACAGCGCGGAGGCGACACAAAATCCGCCATTTTGGTTCACATTCTTGCGGAATAGCTAATTTCAAAACGAGGCACAGTACCGCCATGCATCTCTAGCGGGGATTCCCTCGTGTCGAGCACGTATCAGTACGAGTTTTAACTCCGACAGTTTTGACGGTTGCGTACCAAAGCCATCATGGTTTTAGTTAATGGATCATTTATTTCCTCATCAACCAGTCGGTACATCGTGCCGAATTTAACCATGAAATGAATTTAATCCATTTCTGACGAAACGCTTTTGAGCGAAGTGATCGAGCGCTTCACGTCTTCACTCCCGACAACAACGACGACGACATGGGCTGTTGACCTCTACGTCAACGAAATACATCACTCGTACAGCTAAAGGACGACGGGCATACAAAATCCGTTGCCCTGGACAGAGAATCCCTATCTTCAGTCAGTGTAGAAAAAATAAAATAAAATTTTAATAAGAGGGGACTCCTGAGATTGAAAATTCGGGTAATAAATAAATTCTGCAGATATTTTTAATAGTGCTCACATGTAAGGGTTGTTTGCCATGATTTCTGTTCACACAATGTGTGTGCTTTTGAGTTTTACTATCTACCATAACTGTTTACAGAATGTTACAATTAAATTAAAGCAAACTTAAAATGTCTCTTTACAGAATAATTATTTCATAAATATTTTTTCTTCCCACATGGAATAAATGAAGAAGTGAAAATAAATATAATACATGTACATGTATCTCTACACATTGTCATGCTGATTTGATTTATGGAACCGGCTAATGGAAGCATATTTTGATTTGATATGGAATGAGTCACCGGTAGAAAATTTACCTTAATAATTAATAATTATAGCATCTAGCATGTATGTTTTAGCAGGAGAAGGTCATGCTAAACAACCTATCAACTGACAGCAGCCTAATGTACCTCATGCAATTGAAGGCATGAAGTTTGTTAAACAGTATCAAAGGTGGTGTTCAATGAATTAATACATGCCATTTACACCCTGTAACTTCTCTACTGGCCAAAATATTAATATTTTGTGAACAGTGAAGCTTTTGATATAATCACTTCTACAGGTTATAATTTTATAACTTTTGTAAGTTGGTCGCTGGTTGGTAAGTGTACAATGATTTAAACCTTCAGAAGGGTTGAGGTAATGTTTAGTTCGAGAGTAGAGGGTGGGCCCCAGTTCCTTGAGGGTGAAGACTACTCACAGCAGTAATGGATGTGCCCCATAAGTGTACAATGATATCAGCTATCAGAATATATAGGCTATTGGGTGGGATGAGGCTTAGTTCAGGAGATAGATGGTGTGGCCCAGGTCCCTGGAGATGAAGACTACCCCACTCCCACGGGGTAATGGAGGTTTCCTGTGTGCACAATGACATAAGCTTTCAAAATATATGAGGTTATGGGGTGGAAAGAGGCTTAGTTCGGGAGATAGAGGGCGGGGCCCAGTTTCCTGGGGGTGGGGACTACCCCAGGAGTAATGGATGTGTCTCATACATGTACAATGATGTAAGCTTTTAGATTATATGAAGATATGGGATGGGGTAAGGCTTAGTTCAGGATTCCCTGGGGGGTGGAGACTACCCTCCAGTGGTAATTCATGTGTCCCATGAGTATGTTCATCAAGAAAATTTTAGCCCGCCCAGTGGGGAAATAGATAAAACTTAAACAGCTCAGAGAAAAACTTGGGTGAGACAAAGGCCTTAGTTCTGGAGACTGACGGTGAGGCTCAGTTCCCTGGGGTTTGGGACTACCCCCTAGGGTAATCGATCAGTCCTGTGAGTGTACAATGATACAAGCTTCAAGAATACATCCAGTTATACGGTACGGCGAGGATTAGCTCGAGAGTAGAGGGTGGGGCACAATTCCCTAACAGCTACCCCCACAGGCATGGTAGATGAGTCTCATAAGTGTAAAATTGATGTTAGCTTTCAAAATAATCAGGTCATGGGATGGAACGAGGCTTAGTTCAGGAAATAGAGGGTGGGACTAAGTTTCCTTGAGGTGGGACCTACCGAGTTCGTTTTACAACCACGAAGTTTCAGTTGAAAAATCACAGTAAAAGGTGTTTCTTTGCTGGCACTGTTTCAGAGAATAAAATACCTCAGTTAATTTATAGAATCAGGAATAAAATATTTCTTGAAATCATTACTTTCAGACTTTCGCAGTGAAAACATGAATGCAGGCAAGCACCTAAAAGGTGCATGGACCCCTCAGCCTGTTTTTTTTTAGTCAAGTAGGATCAGGGCTGCATCTAGAGCCAATTTTGTTTCGGAAAACATATGGGCGCCCAAAACTCAAATGAAACAAAAAAAGAAAGTTGTTCAATTTGAAAGGATTTAGAACATGAGGCTGCACCTAAAAGGTGCTTTGACCCCTCAGCACAATATGTCCAGCGAATAACAGGTTGACATAAAAATCTGCTGAATTCTGTCAAATTTATTTACCCACATATGTATTAATGTTGATTCAAGAGAATACTCAACGATTAGTATTTGCTAGTACCGGCTTCAGTCATCAATCCTGTGAAGGGATATCGATCCAAGACTCTGTGGATCGATACCTCAAGAAAAGTTAGTAAAGATCTGGTGAATAGTTCTTCATAGATGAAGATCTATTCCAGGGAAGAGTCGAATGTGTGTGTGTAGTACTCAACATCTCTGGGTTACTAGGGATATTCACTGTGAGTATCAGAGCTGTCAGTCAAATTGTAACTGAGATCTAGCCCGGACAAAAGTTAGTGACGGAAAATTTCAAAGGGCCATAACTCTGTACAGAAATGACGTAACACGAAATAAACATGACAGTGCACATGTCTGGGATACTAGGGATATTCACTGTGAGTATCAGAGCTGTCGGTCAAATAGTAACTGAGATCTAGCCCGGACAAAAGTTAGTGACGCAAAATTTCAAAGGGCCATAACTCTGTAAAGAAATGACGTAACGCGAAATAAGTTCTTCATAGATGAAGATCTATTCCAGGGAAGAGTCGAGTGTGTGTGTAGTACTCAACATCTCTGGGTTACTAGGGATATTCACTGTGAGTATCAGAGCTGTCAGTCAAATTGTAACTGAGATCTAGCCCGGACAAAAGTTAGTGACGGAAAATTTCAAAGGGCCATAACTCTGTACAGAAATGACGTAACATGAAATAAACATGACAGTGCACATGTCTGGGATACTAGGGATATTCACTGTGAGTATCAGAGCTGTCGGTCAAATAGTAACTGAGATCTAGCCCGGACAAAAGTTAGTGACGCAAAATTTCAAAGGGCCATAACTCTGTAAAGAAATGACGTAACGCGAAATAAACATGACAGTGCACATGTCTGGGATACTAGGGATATTCACTGTGAGTATCAGAGCTGTCAGTCAAATAGTAACTGAGATCTAGCCCGGACAAAAGTTAGTGACGCGAAATTTCAAAGGGCCATAACTCTGTAAAGAAATGACGTAACACGGAATAAACATGACAGTGCACATCTCTGGGATACTAGGGATATTCACTGTGAGTATCAGAACTGTCAGTCAAATAGTAACTGAGATCTAGCCCGGACAATATCTATTCCAGGGAAGAGTCGAGTGTGTGTGTGTAGTACTCAACATCTCTGGGTTACTAGGGATATTCACTGTGAGTATCAGAGCTGTCAGTCAAATTGTAACTGAGATCTAGCCCGGACAAAAGTTAGTGACGGAAAATTTCAAAGGGCCATAACTCTGTACAGAAATGACGTAACACGAAATAAACATGACAGTGCACATGTCTGGGATACTAGGGATATTCACTGTGAGTATCAGAGCTGTCGGTCAAATAGTAACTGAGATCTAGCCCGGACAAAAGTTAGTGACGCAAAATTTCAAAGGGCCATAACTCTGTAAAGAAATGACGTAACGCGAAATAAACATGACAGTGCACATGTCTGGGATACTAGGGATATTCACTGTGAGTATCAGAGCTGTCAGTCAAATAGTAACTGAGATCTAGCCCGGACAAAAGTTAGTGACGCGAAATTTCAAAGGGCCATAACTCTGTAAAGAAATGACGTAACACGGAATAAACATGACAGTGCACATCTCTGGGATACTAGGGATATTCACTGTGAGTATCAGAACTGTCAGTCAAATAGTAACTGAGATCTAGCCCGGACAAAAAATTGTTGACAGACGGCCGTCCGTCCGTCCGGCCGTCCGTCCGTCCGTCCGGCCGACCAGACGTACATGCCAACGACAAGACCCTACAGCCCTATGGGCTGAGGGGTAAAAAGCTTCTGGGGGCCTCAAAATCGATCCGATTGCATAGCTGGGTATTGAATTTGATGTTAATAAACCTCTGTTTTGTGCATGATTGATCATCTAGGCTCTTTGCGCCGAAATTCACTTAAAGAAATTAGACCCTCAATAATGAATTACGAAAAGGAACTGGGTGTTTGGGATCGGAAGCTGCAAAAAATCCCTGAATACCGTATATACCAGACTTTGGTTTCACCTGAGTGATGTGCTGGGATTACAGCATGCAAGTGTAGCTTTATCAGTGGCAATTTATGCCTTGCACAAGTGTGATAACAAGTAAACACACTGATTGACACAGGCCCACCCTTATCATTATTTGGGGGGGGGGGGGCATAAGCTCCAGGTATGCAAACTGGTTCAAAATTGCCCAGAGTCAGGCTAAAAATGGGTTCTCCTAATCACTCGTTTTAAATAATTTCCAAGGTACAGTAACATGTTTGGTGACAAAAATTGAAGCATTATGTTGTACCAGTTGAATGTGTGGACACAAATATGGTTCATGCAAAAGTTTTAGGATAAATCATATGATGTAGAATAGAATGATTTAATAGCAAAATTAAAGAAAAATGTTGTCCTTCATTCAATGAGAATCTTGAATGGACCAGGCTTTCTTGTATCAGGGAACCTTCAAAATTCACAACGAAACATGCAACCAAGGGTTCCCGATGGGCATAGATAACAGTGCAAAAGCTAAGCCATCAATAAACAATAATTAAAAAAATAAAAAATCATGAAATCATCATAGCCATCCGAAAATCTAATCATTTCATCAGTCAACATTCAGGAAGCTCTCACCACAGTTTGGTCAGGCCCGACTTGATAGATCTGCAGATATTCAGTGGACAAGAACATGTTGATGGGCATAGATAGCAGTGCAAAAGCTGAGCCATCAATAAATAATTTTTAAAAAAATTAAAAATCATGAAATCATCATAGCCATCTGAAAATCTAATCATTTCATCAGTCAACATTCAGGAAGCTCTCACCAAAGTTTGGTCAGGCGCGACTTCATAATAAATAAAAGAGTCAATTTCCAATTATATTTTTATCCAGATTTTTAATTTTTCAACACTGGCAGGCCACTAAAACACAAAATGTTGTCTAAACTTATCAACTCTTTATTAAACAGCAGCGCGCCCATTCATCACATGTATGCCAGGTGTCACTAGTTACGAATATTTCTCCATGTATAAACATAGTCCGTGTTTAAAAAAAAGGGGGGGGGGGATCAGTACAATATTTTGATACTTTCAAAAATGAAGATATCTCAAACATTTTCATACATATTGGATACATGATCAAAAGTATTTGAAAAAACCATCATTTGCACAAAGATATATATATCGATTGCCATGGTAACGGTGGCCACCTTGAATTTTGCCGCTAAATTAGAAATGCATTATATGCTAAAGTAAAAGAGCAAACTTCATCAAACTTGCAGGGTATCTCTGTGGTGTGTTCCTTTGTCCAAATACGAAGTTTCAAGCAAAACTAACCATTGGAAACAAAATTTAAGCTGTTTTACTGATTTACACTATATACGGATGTGTCTGGTTAGTGCCATATTTAGTTTAAATCAGTAAAACAGCTCAAATTTTGTTTCCAATGAAAATGTTTGCTTGAAATTTCTTATTTGCACAAAGGAAGACATCACAGAAATACCCTGTAAGTTTGAGGAGGTCAGCTCTTTTACTTGGGCATATAATGCATTCCTAAGTTAAGCACCAAAATCTAAGATAGCTGCCATTACCATGGCAACCGATATATATATATATCTTTGTGCAAATAATGTTTTTTTCAAATACTTTTGATCATATATCCAATATATATAAAAAATCGACCATAGAGGTCAATGTCCCCCGCTAGCAGCATCAGTTAGGGTGGATTACATCCACCATAACTGGCGCTGCTGCTGCGGGGGCCATGGACCTCTATGGTCGATTTTTTTTGGTCGATGATATCTCATATCATTGATGAAGAGTATGATTTGAAAATGGAGATATCACTGATGAGCGATGCATCCCACAGCAGTGAGGTAGATGGCAGCCAAATTGGATTCTGCTCGTTCATGAAACACAATCCCAACCGGGATCTCACCAAGGTCAAGGGACTCCCCAAGTTTGAAGTAGATCAGTTGAATCATACTCCAGCTATTGTCCAGACAAGATCAAACTGCTTAAGATCCAATGAAATCCAGTATGGCTGATGGTGGCCATACTGGATTAAGCACGTCCTTGAAAAATAATCCCAATCCTCCTCTCAACAATGTCAAGGCACTCTCCAGGTATGAAGTAGATCGTCTGAATCGTTCGAGTTATTGTCAGGACGAGATCCTACTGCTTATAATCCAATATGGCTGACGGCGGCCATATCAGATTACGCACATTGCTGGAAAACAATCCCAACCGTCCTCTTGCCAATGTCAAGGCACACCCCAAGTTTGAAGTTGATCGGTTAAATCGTTCACGAGTTATTATTGTCCGGACAAGAAAATCTTACGGCTTATGGACACCGGTCTTTCTAAGCTCCCCCCCACTAAGTAGCGGGGGACAAAAATCTTTGAGATAACTTAATTATTGAAACATTTAAAATTTTCTACTGACGACCCAGTTCATTTAATAATTTGGCTGGACAAAGAGAAACTGCATTATAATGCGATATACCTTGCTCTTCTTTTTGGCATCTTTTTTAGTCTGAAGGAAGTCTATGAGTTTAAGAAGCTGTTCACTGTGGGACTCGTAACGGTACTTCTCCAAGAAATGCCAACCCTGTGAACAAGTAACAATATGAAAGATAATCAAAGTGAACAGTTACAGAACTCACATGTTCTTACAACCAATCATATTATGTTATCATTATCTAATTATAATTTGTAGTATAGCAATTATTTCCATATATATGTACCTGGTATGAAAGACTTGTCTGAACAAACAAAACAATCCTGCTAATATGGTTTATTCCTAAAGCCAATGTCCTATTTGATTTGAACAAATAACACAGGAAGGAAGCAATCAGAGATTGCTCAATTGTATGCCCCCCCGTTCCACTTTAATCCGACACTGCCCCGCCATTGTTCTGCATTTCTTTATTGGTTGGTGGAGGCCTAATTCGGATAATTATAAAAATTCTGTCTCAGTCACTTTTTTGCCATGCCTCACATAATACATATTCCAAGTATTAAGCAACAAGTGATACTACGATGCTTCGATGCAAGATGGTCGCCAGGGCTTTCGCCAAATCCGAAAATGTGACCTGGTTACGAGACCTACATTCATTGGGAGTATATTGTGGTGAAATTATGAAGCGATCAGTGAACTTTGAATTTTGCACCCAATTCACTGTTTTGGGGGCAATTTCATACTTCAGGACCTATGTTGTTTGCTTTGGAATGTAGAATAACATATAATATAGCCATTTTCCTGGTTCAAATCGGCTATGGACTGAGATCCAGCTTGGACAAATAAATATATCCCATTCACTTAGGTTTCAACAAAGGGCCATAACTCTTGAAAATATAACCGAAAACAGAGTAACTTCACGCTGCACACCTATGGGTCACTGACCACATGTCATGCAAATTTCATACTTGTTCATACAATATTAACCGAGATCCAGACTTACAAATCCCAATTCACGAAGATTTGAAGAAAAAAGGGCCATAACTCTTGAAAATATAGGCGAAATGTGGAGAAACTTCACACTGCACAACTACAGGGCACTGATCACATATCCTGCAAATTTCATAATTGTTCATACAATATTCACCGAGATCCAGCCCGGACAAGCTCCAATTCACAAAGATTTGAAGAAAAAAGGGCCATAACTCTTGAAAATATATGCGAAATGCGGAGAAACTTCACGCTGCACAACTACAGGGCACTGACCACACATCCTGCAAATTTCATAATTGTCCATACAATATTAATCGAGATCCAGCCCGGACAAGTTTCAATTCATGGAGAATTCAGGAACAAAGGGCTATAACTCTTGAAAATATGAGCGAAACGTGGAGAAACTTTACGCTGCACAACTGTGGGTCACTAACCACATATCATGCAAATTTCATACTTGTCCATACAATATTAACCAAGATACAGCCCGGACAAGTCCCACTCACCGAGATTTCAGAAAAAGGGCCATAACTCTTGAAAATTATACCGGAACTCGAAAAAAACTCTACGCTGCACAACTACGAGCCACTGGCCACATTCTATGCAAGTTTCAATCCTGTCCATCAAATATTAACCGAGATATTGCCCGGACAAGATATTCGGATGGACAGACGGACGGACAAAGCGATCGCTATATGCCCCCCCCTCTAGTTAGAGGGGGGGCATAATAACAAAATATTCCCTCATGTGGCAATTTCTGCATTTCCCGCACCTGAAGTTTCTCCATAATGTTTTCCAAGTCGACTTTCTCTCCAAATATGAGCTCAAATTTATCCATGGCTTCTTCCAAATTGTGCTTCAGTTTCAGGTTGGCTTCTCGCAGTTCTTGGTTTGCTGTGATATGCCTGGATATCTGAGAGAGAAATACAAATACAGAGGGATACAAAAATGAATAATGGGAAGACAATTTCAACAGTGATATTACGTTTGCAGAAAAATATCGATCAAAACAGCATAAACTGTCAGTTTCTAAACATATGAATATGTTGACAGCAAATGCACAGAGAAATCACAGTGACTCAGAGAAACCATCAAGAAATGTCACAATCAAGGGAGACAATTCAATCCCAGTCGCACCCCAGGGAGACAACTCAATAATCTAGTCAGTAAAGGGATATGAAAGTGTAAACATATTTTTACCTCTTCCTTGAGTTTTATTTGTTCTTTATTTTCTGCTGCTGAATTTTCTTTATGCGTGTTCAAGAACATCCCTAATTTCGTGTTCGTCTCTTCTAAATCAGCAATCTGTAAAATAGATATATTAACAAGCGTTCTGAGAAGCCCAGCCCATAATTCATCTCGGCAATCGACAATTGCTGAGGTAAATGCCCTGGCATAAGCAGTTCAGCAGTATAAGCTGGATCCCCAACACCTCACCATGTCGGGTGATCCGCTGAAGCTGCAGCAGCAACAGTATTGAAAGCATACATCATACAGTTGTGCATGTAATTTTTTGCCTAAAAAAAACCTTATCATTGCAAAAGTATGAGGCCCAAAAGGTGATAATTTGAACAAAAAATAATATTCCAAGTCACAAATAGCACATGTACATCCTCAAATCACATGAAACATGTGTAGCAAGAGTCAAAATCATCCAATGAAAGCTGATAGTTTCAGCACACTATGTATGTACATACAAGTGTACATGTATGTACATTATCATTGGCAAATTACTATTAGTCAAAACCCTCAAAATATTTGGACAAAAGTTAATATTTCATCTCGTAAATAGCCCAGGCACATCCTCTAATCATATGAAACATGTGAACCAAGTTTCTTAATCATCCAACAAAACCTTGACAAATTCACACAGAGAACTGACAATACCACACATAGAACTGATAATACCAAACAGAGAACTGAGAATATCACACAGAGAATTGA
>JAVTVY010041731.1:0-17916 GCA_036873755.1 Hanleya hanleyi | reverse complement strand
CCGCTGGCCCCACAAAGAAAGCAGGTCGAACGACTACGGGACGGTGATGGTGAGGAACTGGATGCGCGCCTATTACTTAACATGTAAGTAATCTTCCTCACCTCTGACGAAAGCGATTTCATGTCTGTAGACAGGGTTTCCATCTGCCCTTCCATCTTCTTTAAACGGGACTCGTGGTCACTAGAATACGTGGCTTTAGGCGAGGAGCTCATTGCCCTAACTCGAGCAGGACTTCCTTCCCCGTCCGAATCCGAGCTGACGTATCTAATTTCCCGCCGGCTTGATCGGCCGTAAATAGCCTGGTTAGTGTGCTGAAACCACCTTATCTTGTCAATTGCATCTTCAATTGTTGCTGGGCGTGCATTACAAGCATTCTGTCCGGCCTCTTTATCCATGCATCCCTGACAGAAACGCATCACTGCTTGCAGATACATGTGCTCATCCGGTAAATCTCGGAAAGCGCGGGTCGCTAACGACAGAACTCTGTCCGCCCAGTCTTCTAGGGATTCATCAGCAACCTGCTTAGCTGTTTGAAACTGTATTTGAGCAGTTTCTGGCAAATCCTTAAACCCGAAGCGCTTTTCGAGTTTGCGCACCAAGTCAAAAAAATCTATGTCCCTATCCCGTTCCATGAGCATCGCATAAAACTCACTGGCCTTCCCATCCAAGCACCAACATAGCTGATCTTTGCACTGCTTGGTAGACCACATAGCTACCTCAGCATATCGCGAGAATTTTGCATAAAACGCCTGCCAGCTCGTCTTACCATCATAGTTGAGGGATTTCGGCAAGGTGGTAGGTTTCCTAGAACCTTGCTCGTGTTCATTTACCCTTGGAGTGGGTGTATTCCGTGGGAAGGCAGGGGTCCCCCCGCTCTCACAGGGATATGCGGGTCGCATGTCCACGTGATACCTTGGAGGCGGTCCCGGAGCAGTATTCTGGCCTGGGCTTCGGGGCCCCCTGTCATCTGCCCCCCATTGGTATGACCTAGCTCCCATACCTACCCAGGAGCTATGCTCACCAGCTGGAGGATAACCATGGTGGGTCTGTTCATGTTTCGGCCATCCTGGGTTATTCGAAGGGTGGGTGTACATATCATAATTTGATATTGGACCCCCATAGTCAGGATAACCCCCATACATTGGTTTTCCCTGGAGGGGTTGACGATATGCCTGTGATGGATGGTCAAGATAGTTGGCTGGTATATCCTGATCTGCTCCCTTGGCAAAAGTTCCAGCACGGCGTGGCGTTTCTGGGAAAAGTGTTGGTCCCCAGCTTCCCCGGCCCATTGGCCCACGACTAGGACTAATCTGCTTTGCGGGCGGTCCTGATAATTTGGCAGAATTAATCGCACCTCGAATCGAGTCTTGGAAAGCTTTCTCCTGTGCCTCCCCATCACCCATATTCACCTCACCCGCATCCTTAACCTGCTGGCTTTCCTCACGAGATCTGTTGTTATCCTCGTCTGGAACACATGGTGTGAAATCTAAACATGCCAGTAATTGTGGACTGGCTCGTAAATGGGGAATGGTGGCGAATGATTCCTCTGTTAAATTACCCAGCTCATAACGGTGCCTCATAATAGCATCTGCCAGTTTCCTGGCAATGCCGGGTAACTCCAATAGTTCTTTGTAGTTGCATTTATTTATTAATAATTTTGGATTCTGATCTGCCATGATGGATACCTAATTATGTGATAAACAGCCCACTGTACAATTGCTTGTTGTGTCCTAGTCACGCAGTTTAGCAAAGCCGAGGGGTTACAAGCATACAGTGTGACAAATTATTATGTAATCTACAATAAAAACTGACTTGTCAAATCTCTCGACAAAACAGTTGTGGAATAACTGATCAGGTCCCGCTCCAATTGCACGAGAGGAAATGTTGTATACGCTGCAATAATTATGAGCACGAATTAGATCCTCCACGATTGAATGCAGGAGAACACCAAGGAATATTTGATATGAACCTGGTAAAATGTCTTGCAATACCACAGTCGAACAATCTATGCAATTTCCGTATGGTAAAATTTCCACTACGCAATTTATATATCAATTGCCCGAAAATAATGACAAAGTGAAATTCAGTTTGGCAATCCAGTTGTTCCCAATGGTCCACCATACAATAACATTACATGTATGAACAGTTCATGAACAATTTACAACAGCAAAATTACACTAACACAACGTGTAATGTCGCCTGACAAACACGCACATTTACTCAACTAAATTCCCGTAATTAATCCTCGGGAAAAAACAATTCCTGGAGAGAACACAAATAAAACCAAAAGATTCTTATCCCGCAAATCCTCACGGGAGAAGACAACAAAAATGCATACAATTTGCCCGCTCTCAACGGATTGAAAACAGGTCAGAAATCTTCCGCTCTCGACGGGTCGACAACGAAAGTAAAACCACGTGGAACACCCGCCAAAACCGGGTGGTCGTCTTTTGCGACTTATAACTAAATCAATGTTGATCCAAATCACCTTGCTTCGATATCGAATGCAAGGTAACAATCTTTATTTACTAATGTCAAACACAACTTGACTTGACAGCACTCTACTGTGACAAAACGAGTCGACAATTTGTCTGCAATTTTCTCCGACAAAATTTCTGAACAACAATGGCGGAAATGTCACTCTGCACACACAAGTCCAGAAAAATGGCAAAAAATTCCGTACAGACTCGTTGTCTCGCAGCGCCAATGTAGTAAATCTACCCTTACCTGGCTCCGGAAGCGGTTGATCACCGATTCACCGTCAGGCAGTGTATGATTACCACCAAATGAGTCTTCCAACTCGGATCGATCTGTGAAATATGTCTTTCTTCTTGCTCGATCTTCGTCCAAAGGCGCCGTTTTCACATCGAGGCTCACCACGAGGCTTCCCACGGGGAACCCGGAATAGGGCGGAAATGTCCGACTACCACAATGTTTACAACCCGTTAAATGCCATAGTCAATTGTACATTTTCTCTTGTTTGGTCACAAAGAAAATGACGCTACTGATGCTTGCCCTAGTAAGGATGTGCAACTCAGTGGTGGTTACATACACTGATTTGCATATATGTGGCTAGGGTACAGATATGCTGCAAGTTTGGACTGGTGCCCAATATTCTTTACGAATTGATTTCAGTACTCGTACATCAAAATATACCAGGAATACATACTGGGATTCATAAATCATGGCAATTTATCTGAATTTCCTATGGGCGGAATTAACCAGCTGTGATACATAAATGTCCATGGAAACTTTTCAGTGAATATGAGAATGTGTCGTGCACTTCTTTTGTTGGCAGTTGGGATTATTAGACTGTTTATCGTAACTTAAACAGGTTGGGGAAAATACTTTGATCGGGGTATTATACCTTGATCAAGGTATTAGCCTATTGCCCAATCGTGGTATAGGCTATGTCAACTTCAGTTTTTATATATTTATGGAAAATGTGGACATTCACAAACATGCCGGACTGCATGAATCTTTCAACAACATTCATTGCTTCATTATTCCATGATTTTCACGGCAACGTATTGCTTCGTTTTATGCGACTAATCATTCAAATTAGCCACTTAAATATTTCAAAATGAAACATGGCTTCAAATGACATTCGGTGAAATTTATTCTGCAAAATGAAAAAAAAAAACATTGGGTGGCATTACTTTCCACAGCTGTCCTGCAAATCAGTAGCTTTTCTTGTTGCCGTGAATTTCAGGTAGGCCTATACCTGCAATTCTGTCACATTTGTATTCCTGTACTGGAGGTTAAATATTTTCATCTATTTCCTGATAACCAGCTACAGTGTGATGTAGCTAATTTCCATCCTTCTGTCCATCCCACCCATGCTGTGATAACAATTCAACCGAGCGATTTGAAACTTGGGGACTGACTTTACACCAGCGAGACAGCAGTTGGTATTGATTTCACTGAGCATTCATTGAAATCCAAGATGCCTGTCATCTTGGATTTCTTTTCCACAACCAAACACAACTCCCATCAACATTTGCCACACAAAATACATTTCATGGTGAAACTAGCATGCCTTATATACCCTTGGTTTTGCAAATTTACCGATCATGAGTGAACATCAGTTTATTACCCCTCGGCCAAAATTTGCCGAAGGGTATTGTCGTCGTCATGTACGTCCGTCCGTCTGTCCGTCACACCTTTCTCGTTACCAAGATATCTTTAGAACGACTTACCCTAGGCACACCATACTTGCAGTGCATATCCGTATGCTCGTGACCCAAAACCCAATTGAATTTGGACCTGATTGGTTGGAAACTTTGGCGGCCATCTTTAATTTATGCGAAACCATCACAGCTTTCTTGTTACCAAGATATCTTTAGAACGACTTACGCTAGGCACACAAAATTTGCACTGCACATCCATATGCTCATGACCCAGAACCCTATTGGTTGGAAACTTTGGCGGCCATATTTAATTTATGCGAAATCATTAATCTTGTCTATCTTAGGTACCATTTCTCTGTTCAGTGTGAAACTTGGTATAGATCATTGATGCATAAAGAAACTTTAAAGGAATGACCAAACCAGTTTCCCTGATTCGGTGAAAACCTTGGCGGCCATCTTTAATTTATGCAAAATCTTTAATGATATATATCTCTGATACCATTCAAGTGTTCTATACAAAACGTCGTATACAGAATCGATGTATCAAGAAATCTGCAATGTATAACCACATCAGTTCCTCTGAGTGGCGGGAAGGATGGGCAGCCATCTTTAATTTATGCGAAATCATTAATGATCTCTATCTCTGATACCGTTCGAGTGCTCGATGTAAAATTTGGTATATATAATCGATGCATCAATAGACTTACGACAAATGACAGTTCTGGCGTTTCTGATTGGGCGGAAACCTTGGTGGCCATCTTTAATTATGCAAAATCTTTAATGATGTATATCTTTGATACCATTTCAGTGTTCTATATGAAACTTGGTATACAGCATCCATGTATCAAGAGACTTGCAATGAATAACCACATCAGTTTCTCTGAGTGGTGGGAAGGATGGGCGGCCATCTTTAATTCATGCGAAATCATTAATGATCTCTATCTCTGATAATTTTCAAATGCTCGATGTAAAATTTGGTATACATCATCGATGCATCAACAGACAGTTATGGTTTTTCTGATTGGGCAGAAACCTTGGTGGCCATCTTTAATTTATGCAAAATCTTTAATGATGTATATCTTTGATACCATTTCAGTGTTCTATATGAAACTTGGTATACAGCATCCATGTATCAAGAGACTTGCAATGAATAACCACATCAGTTTCTCTGAGTGGTGGGAAGGATGGGCGGCCATCTTTAATTCATGCGAAATGTAAAATTTGGTATAGACTTATGTAATGAATACCGATTTCTCTGATTGGACGGAAACATTCAAGGCCATTTCTAATGGCAAAATTTTTCATAATGTGTATATTTGTCACTTGACTGCTTGGTGTTCCTGAAGTCTTGCTTCAAATTGAATACATTATGAATGGCTGGCGCCCAGAGCCGAGGGGTTTTCAGATGCGCAGCTTCGTATTTTGATATTATAGCTAAAGATACTTATGTGTATCCCAAATGGGAGATCTCCTTGTATCCAAATGGGATATTATTGTCAAAGACTTTGGGCTGGAATATCTAAAAGATATGATGTATGCAATATATGCAAATAGTAAATTATTCTTTAGACTTTAGAATTATTCCATAATCTCTGATCTTGTCAGAATATATTTTTTAATACCGGTATGTAGCTTGCCTCCTGCATAATTTGGCCTCGTGTAGTGAAAGTAAAATGTATGTGACACATGTGTAATATTAATTTCAGATGATCCTAGTCGGCTCCAGGAACTGTTCCATGTTTCACTGGTGCAGCAGTGCCATTACAGCTCATGCATCCGTTAACATCACTGGGTAAACCGATATTGATGAGTATCTTTTTCATTTTCTTAATCTTTCTGGTTTAATTATTTATTGAAAAGAAAGTTGAAATTTACCAGTGTGGAATAGGCCCATGATCATGTATAAAGTTTTGAGCAGTTTGTAAAGCAGGCTAGGATTCCAGGAACACAACACAGCTTATAAACACTGCTGACAGAGTATATACTGTTGATATTGGTCGTCACATACAGTTGCCATTGATAATTGGAGATCATGTCAGATGATCACTCTCAGGCTTGCCATGTTTATATGTGGTAGATTATCTGCACAACATACATGAACGTATATTCCTTTTTTCATTTCATATTTTAGGAATGTGGTGGAGAAATGAAGAGGTGGTACATCCATGGAGTGTTTTTCAGCCAGGTATTACTGACAGACTGATGCTACAAGCATGGCAAGTAACATTTATATGTAAATTCAAAACCTGCTAAACATTTGTATTGGACATCTCTATTTTTGCGTCTTTAATAGAAAAGAAAACACTAGCAGAAATCAGACGAATGATACCTAGTCAGGTGTCCTTTCAATGAGAAAAAAACACAGGATGACTCTTTTCCTTTGCAAAAGGTCACTGGCATATAAAACAGGAAATCACTGAAATGTTCGTGTCCGGTCTATATCTGTGAACATTTTCTATCCACAGTTGCAATTTTTGTGAGTGGATACGCTAGTTGGAGACGATGTGTCACGTACCAAAATTGAGGTCGAGGTCAGAGGTCAAAGGTCACTGTTGCCTAAAATCAGGAAATCATTGATCATTGACATTTTTCTGTCTACAGTTCTAATTTTTGGTGAGTGGATTGGGGGGGGACGATACGTTGCATACAAAATGTAGGTCGAGGTCAGAGGTCAAAGGTCAGTGCTCCAAGTGAAGTGAAAATGATTACTTGGACTTCAGTGAACACGGGAAAATATTACAAAGTGAAAGGACCACTAGAAATATCAATCTCGAATCCAGAGTCATTCGGTCCTGTTCTCCCTACAGACTCTGGTTGCACGGTCAGCATTACAGCTTCCCATTGGATAATGCACGAACGCATAGAACGTGGAACATAACGTAGACGTGTCTGTGGAGATCCTGCATGTGACCCGACGTCACACAGGTCTTAGAGACACGTTTGAGAAATGACGTCGTCTGTTTGTATTGTTGCGATTAATTTTCAATTATGAGTCAAGGTCAAGGTCGAAGGTCATAGGTCACTGACCCCAAAATCAGGAAATTATTAAAAATAACTGTTTTTTTGTGTCAGTAGATACATGAGGGGGACACGATGTGTCACATACCAAAATGTAGGTCACTCTGACCCCCAAAATCATGAAATTGTTAAAAATCATGATGTTTTTTGTGTCCATTGATACACATCCTCGCGAGCCAGTGTATCGATCGATCTGTTAGGATCGATACACTGGCTTAGTTAGTTACCGATATGAGTTCTGGATATATCTTGTCATTTGCAGAGCTTTATTAGAAGCCTAGGCCTGACAGCAAGAATATGATATCAACTTTCCCATCCACTTCCTCATGAATTACCAGTATTGCATAGCCTGGCCTTATAGACCATTTCGATTTAGTTTTCACTCTGACTAACCTTAATAAAACTTTTGATTTTTACAGAATGTTGTTGAGAAGTACAGAATAAGACGAGCAAGTAACATTCCCCTTGGTGATCCTGACATCTGTTTACCCTGATAGACCAATAAGCGAAGAGAGGCGCTATAAAGATGTTATCCTGCAGGTGCCAGTTGCTCCAAGTGAAGTGAAAATGATTACTTGGACTTCAGTGAACACGGGAAAATATTACAAAGTGAAAGGACCACTAGAAATATCAATCTCGAATCCAGAGTCATCCGGTCCTGTTCTCCCTACAGACTCTGGTTGCACGGTCAGCATTACAGCTTCCCATTGGATAATGCACGAACGCATAGAACATGGAACATAACGTAGACGTATCTGTGGAGATCCTGCATGTGACCCGACGTCACACAGGTCTTAGGGACGCGTTTGAGATGTGACGTCGTCTGTTTGTATTGTTGCGATTAATTTTCAATTATGACGTTATGTCGGTGTTGTTGTTGTTTGACATTTCGCAAAGGATCACGGGACCAAGAATCTTGGCAAATCGAACGACCGTGTTACCAGGGGTCAGATGAAGTGCGACCATTTTTTCTGCGACGGAAGTGACCCCTGGTGGCGAGGTTGTAGAAATATGAAACTGGAATAACCTACGAACAGAGATGGATTGTGTATGTTGAATTGCAGTTGTGTATACAATTACAGTGGTTTACCTGCAATTAGTAACTAAAAAAATCTTTCTTATCAGCTGTGTAATGAGATAGGACTGTCACCCAGATCTTGTACGTCAACTATTTACCCCACCTTCAGGAAGTTTGTTCTTGATACATGTATGTCCTACATGTAAACTGTGGCAACAAAGCTTAAGGGTACCACCATTTCATGTTACATCCATGTTGCGTTTGATGGACTGAAAATTACACTTGTTCATGGACTGTTTTATTAAAGTATTTGGTTTAATGTGTTTACATTAGAGTAGAATGGCGCCAGAATCATCCATTGTTAACTTGTTGGTTTGACATCTTATTCTCCAATGCACTGATATTTCAGGATCAAAGAACTGTATACCAATCTGAATGTAAATATATATTGAACATTTTACCACTGACTTTTCTTTTGTATAAACTAACATAAGTTGAATATAATAATCTTCCGTTACTTTCCACTCCATTTCCGCCTGTAATCCAGTTAATTTTTTATGCAGAAAAGGGCACGGAAACTGGATAGAAACCCGCTCTGTTTCTATTGCGGAAACCAAGAGAGTGTTACAGTTTTCAGCCAGTTTCAATCCTGTTTCCGGCCCACTTTCCACATAATTTCCGCTGCGGAATCTTGGCGGAAACAGCTTGGGAACTGTAACTCGTCCACTATTCCGCACCTCCGGAATCCTGGGTTCCGCTCAGTTTCCGCTTGGCTTGCTCCATGGTTTCCGCCCAGTTTCTGTCTTGTTTCTGTCCAGTTTACAATTTGGAAACTTAGTCGGAAAGTAGGCGGAAACTGGTTGGAAACCTTTTAAGGACGGTCTGTTTCCAACCTGTTTCCGCTTATTTTCCGCACAGCTGTATTTGGATTTTTCATATTTCCAGCCAGTTTCCGCGCTGTTTCCAGTGCGGAAACCAGCAGAGTGTTACAGTTTCCAACCGGTTTCAATCCTGTTTCCGGCCCAGATTCCGCATAATTTCCGCTGCGGAATCTTGGCGGAAACAGCTTGGAAACTGTAACACGTCCACTATTCCGCACCTCCGGAATCCTGGGTTCCGCTCAGTTTCCGCTTGGCTTGCTCCATGGTTTCCGCCCAGTTTCTGTCTTGTTTCTGTCCAGTTTACAATTTGGAAACTTAGTCGGAAAGTAGGCGGAAACTGGTTGGAAACCTTTTAAGGACGGTCTGTTTCCAACCTGTTTCCGTTTATTTTCCGCACAGCTGTATTTGGATTTTTCATATTTCCAGCCAGTTTCCGCGCTGTTTCCAGTGCGGAAACCAGCAGAGTGTTACAGTTTCCAACCGGTTTCAATCCTGTTTCCGGCCCAGTTTCCGCATAATTTCCGCTGTGGAATCTTGGCGGAAACAGCTTGGAAACTGTAACACGTCCACTATTCCGCACCTCCGGAATCCTGGGTTCCGCTCAGTTTCCGCTTGGCTTGCTCCATGGTTTCCGCCTAGTTTCTGTCCAGTTTACAAATTGGAAACTTGGTCGGAAAGTAGGCGGAAACTGGTTGGAAACCTTTTAAGGACGGTCTGTTTCCAACCTGTTTCCGTTTATTTTCCGCACAGCTGTATTTGGATTTTTCATATTTCCAGCCAGTTTCCGCGCTGTTTCCACTGCGGAAACCAGCAGAGTGTTACAGTTTCCAACCGGTTTCAATCCTGTTTCCGGCCCAGATTCCGCATAATTTCCGCTGTGGAATCTTGGCGGAAACAGCTTGGAAACTGTAACACGTCCACTATTCCGCACCTCCGGAATCCTGTGTTCCGCTCAGTTTCCGCTTAGTTTCCGCTTGGCATGCTCCATGGTTTCCGCCTAGTTTCTGTCTTGTTTCTGTCCAGTTTACAAATTGGAAACTTGGTCGGAACGTAGGCGGAAACTGGTTGGAAACCTTTTAAGGACGGTCTGTTTCCAACCTGTTTCCGCTTATTTTCCGCACAGCTGTATTTGGATTTTTCATATTTCCAGCCAGTTTCCGCGCTGTTTCCAGTGCGGAAACCAGCAGAATGTTACAGTTTCCAACCGGTTTCAATCCTGTTTCCGGCCCAGATTCCGCATAATTTCCGCTGCGGAATCTTGGCGGAAACAGCTTGGAAAGTGTAACACGTTCACTATTCCGCACCTCCGGAATCCTGGGTTCCGCTCAGTTTCCGCTTGGGGTGCTCCATGGTTTTCGTGCAGTTTCCATCTTGTATCTGTCCAGTTTACAATTTGGAAACTATGCGGAAACTGAGCGGAAACTGGATGGAATCCGGTTGTTTCCACCCAGTTTCCGCCCTGTTTCCGAATTCGGAAACTGGCACATTTCACCCAGTGGAGGTTACATAAGAAATTACTAATATTACATGGCGGATGACATGAAGGTGAAAAAATGACAGATGAAATACAATACATATAGTAATTATAATCCTCATTCATCATTTCTTTGTTGGAGGAGCGGTGGAAAAAAACAGTTACTCTTCTTGTATTAATGTTACAAATTGCGCAAGTCGCCTAATAACTCCATTATTGCGATTGGTGAATAAATTTTGTAAACCATAAGAAAGCTTATTTCTAGAAAAATAGTAAGGTATCTTTTTTGTTCTGAATATATTAAAGTGCACACAGTCGAATATATAGTGATACTCATCTCCGAGAGAAATATTACATCGTGCGCATATTCTTTCTTCAATCGGCGTTTTGTTCCATCTACCCTTTTCTATGGGAAGGGAGTGGTTTGATGCATGATCCAGATGCAGTGTGTTAGTCAGGATATGCATTGGAGTCTGATTTTATTGAAGTCTCTGCACATGATTGTATTTTGAATTTGTAATGAAAACAAAACAAGTAAATTTGCCAAAGTCGTACTAGCTGGTTATTTCAACATCAATAGGAAATGGAATAAGTCTGCTAAATCGTGTGACTCCAGCTAGGTTGCTTGCATGTGCTCTTGCAGACAAATTAATAATATTACAATTGATCTCAAGACCTCTAATAAATGCAGCAAATGAAAAACTTTATTGGCTCAATCTGTTTTTGTTGCAGCTGTACCAGATCTGGCTGAGAGGGTGAAAGTGGGCTATCAACTCTACAAAACATGCGTAATAGAATGAAACTGCATTCTTAACGTGAGTGGGCATTATTTTGAGCATGAACTACTCTAAACTGTAGATAGGATGTTGATACCTTGAACTGTTTGGGTGCCATGGGGGGGGTATACTAGCTAAATAATATATAGCCCTCCCGAGTATGAGGGCTATAGGTCGGCCCCAGTCACCTCCAGCGAGGGTTTTAGATAATTTTATTATGAATCACCCACCTCTGAAACTGCCGTACATCTAATCTCTATCGCCTCCTGCGCACTATTTTAAAATCTTGCGCACTATTGTGAAATAGTAACGAATATATCGCCGTCTGAATTTTCCAGTCGACGACTTTCACTTCGCGCGCCATGTTCAATTGCAAATGGCCCATATACACATAGCGTGACGTCACCAACATGGCGCGTAGAGAGTTGAAGTTTTCGACTGGAAAATTCAGATGGCGATATATGCGTCACTATTTCACAATAGTGCGCAAGATTTTAAAATAGTGCGCAGGAGGGGATAGAGATTAGATGTACGGAAGTTTCAGAGGTGGGTGATTCGTAATAAGATTATCTAAAACCCTCGCTGGAGGTGACTGGGGCCGACCTATAGCCCTCATACTCGGGAGGGCTATATATTATTTAGCTAGGGTATACATAATCGTTAGCAGATGGGGCTCGAAGAGCAAAATTTTAAAAAGATAATCTTGTTGACAGACAATGGCATTGTGATGTAGCCACTTTTCTCAGGAATAGCCGTCTCCTTGCCACAGACAGTGGCATACACTCTTGTCTAATTCATGCACCCTACCCCCCCCCCCCTCTTAAATGGTTGACAAACTCATAACTTTATCCCTTTTATTTGTTGCAGAGCCTCTGTGTCAGTATAAACCGCAGCCTCGCCATTCCAGCATTTTCAAATCCTCCGCACTTACAGTCCCCTCACTTAGCAATGGCGAGGCAAATGGTATAGCGAAAGTAACTTCACCTCAACAACGTATTGTGTTAAATGCAGGTTTGATGCAACAGGATTATTACCGGGGGCAGGTTCTCATCACCGTTGAAGCTGCGTCTGTATACAAGAAATATTGTTTGCGGCGGCATTTATGTAGAAAAATTTCTGCGATTCTCAGTGGTTTGTGACATTCACAATTGAAAAGTAAAACCTGTCATTGTGAGTTTTGTGCATTGCTGCTGTGTTTATTGATGGAATACAGGTTTTGCAAGTATACTTTGGTGGTTTCTCTCGTTATTTGAGATAAATTACACCATAATGCAAGTTCCCTTAGCCTCATATATCATGTTGGATAATGCTGGATATTCACTTGCAGCATAACCATCTGGAAATATAGCGCAGAATTGATATGATGATTAGGCTGGATACCAGGGTATCCGATATCCTGGATTTTGGCATTCTTGAGTATAGGATACCAGTATAATCCTTTGTCCAAATTCCGCAGAACGGATTGTCCTTGCTATCCAGATCGAAAGATAAATGTTAATACACATGGAAGCCAACGATTATGTGCAGAGGTAATTGTATACATTCTGAAATGGTGGTTTCTACGAAAGTGATTCATTGATTGTGGCCAAACTTGGCGTCGTGGCATTCATCATGTCACACATAGGCATACAGGGGATGCTAGAGATTCATCGTTCTGAGCATAATAATTAGCTAAATATTAGATATTTAGATATACAGATAGTGTTTTTAGCCAGTCGGGCTAATTAGTAATTATTACTCAAGTAACAATTCTCTTGTAGCCCCCGCTTTATGCTAGGTGGTCATTCGTGAGACTTCTCAAGGTATGGGCAGTCAGGGCTGTTACAGATATTGACCTCCTGCTGGAAAAATGCTGTTGTAAATTGTGGTTTAGCCACAGAGCCTTTGGACTAAAACCAATCACTAATTACAGGACTAAATAATTACTACATTCTTACAATAGTTAGCATCAAAAAAAATGATACACTTATGCCCTTAAATTGACATTAAATCAGTAATTTATTACAGGCCATTAAACTCCATGCCATTAAAACCCATGACATTTGTCTACCCCATTAACATTTATTAATGGCAGATTTGACAATGTCGTGTCAACGGAACAATATGGCTAGTTGAGTAAATTATCATTCAAGTGTGAATCAGTGATATTAGTTAATCAAACCTTGAGCACATTATTGATATATGAACAATTTTCACTCTATGATAATGGGATTCACATCAGGGATTAAGATGCATCAATCATGCATCTGTTTGAAATCATTATTAGTTTTGAGTTAACCTGAGGATCAGTCTGTTTTATGTGTTTCTGTATATGGTTATTGTTGGTTCATACATGTTCCTGAGTTCGACTTCCATCGAATATAAGAGAATAAAAATTGATGCATGTTGATTTTTGATAAATGTTTCATTTATTTCAGTACCGGTGTCTTTCATATGCCAGTCTGACTGTCTCCTGAAAGTTTGAGATATGTACAGATCCGTCTCACTTGTGACATGTCTCAAAAGTTGGAAGGAAGTCATGTTTGGGCTTAGACGTTTCATTTTGAAACATGTAGTCGGCTCTAACATGTTTCAGATTGAGACATGTGAACACAACACATGTTCCAAAATGCAGGAAGTCACATGTTTCATACGAACACGTGCTTAATTAAGACATGTCTCATATTGAGATATCATCAACTCATGTAAAAATGACACGTGTCTCAATTTGAAACATGAAGCCGTTTCAATATGAAACATATACGTACTCGCATGTCCCAAAAGTTGGGACAAAATCATGTTTCATTTTGAGACGTTAAACATGTCTCCAATTATTACAGTGTGGAGGCGGTTCGTTCTGTCCAGATTGGTGCGCCGGTGGACTACGATTCAGTTATTGGGATCCCTTGTGTTTGTGTATCCAAGTTTATTTACAATATCATCTAAAAAATGTGAGAAAATAACAAACCATTTCGGTCCAAGAACTGGATGACGGCAACACGTTTTTTACTGTCCAGGTTTATAGTCTTAATTTCTCCACCATCGGATTTTCTTCTACTCTCAAAGTAGTCGAGCAACGTATCTTTTGATATCGTGGGACCCAGACCGGACACTGTAATGGTGTTTAACGCCTCGCAGTCAGGGGGCTGTTGAATGGGGCTCGGCTCGACCCCCATCTCAGGTCTCCTTAAGGAAACGATCAACTGTTTGTTGTCCACCACATGAACACCTTTCTCAAGTACTCGTTGAGTCACTGCAGAGGAGAAGAATATAGTGAAAATTCAGTTGTGAAACTAAGGCGATATGCAGCTTGAGGTTAAGGCTTTATATCATCCATCCTTCCCCACCAAAGTTACGTTTAAATTAGATCACACTACACTACCAGAACGATATGGTCACTCTACCCAAATATTCTGTGGTAAGGACCTGACTGACCATACCTTATGTGGTTATAAACTAACATCGGCACGACTATAAGAACTCGGCAAATATATCTTATCATCGTATAAAAATGAACCTGACAGAAGCACATTAATATTCATGTAGACGGAATCACCCGTCTTAATCACATTGATTAATTGGTCGAGCTTATAATTCAATAGTTGGTGATCAGTCAATGACAAATCTCGAGTTTCGATACATAAACAAATGTCAATATAATAAAATTGTTATTTTGAATATAGATCATGAATATGGATTGTTAACGTTTTCTATTAATTTTCACTTTATTGAACATTAATCTAATCGAGTTCATCTGCTGGTAAATTATGTACCTATGCATAATTGTCATTCATCGACAGGAAATGCTACCTACAGCAATGTGGTACCTAGCGATATCTAGTGATAAGCTCAATATGTATCCGATTTCTATTTGTTGATATATTGGTCAAAACGAATTTTAAATGTTTTGCTTGCGTAACTCTATACGGTGGACGTTGCTACACCGCAACCACGATCAAGGGTTGGTGCGAAACTATTCAAAACTATGTATAACTTTCTAATATTATGTGAAATTGCAGGAGAATCGGCAAATATCGTGTTCAGATACATATATTGACTAGAACTGGAAATATTGGACTCGCGCCAGCAGACAGTCAGATACACTGGTATCCAGCGTATACGTGAAGGCGGGTGCAATTTGCTATGCTCTATCGTCTATCAACTGCAGTCAAGTAACTCGTCATTTGGATCCGAGAAGGCAGTGAAGCAATACGGTTTCTAGTGTCCAGATTTATAGTCGAGATTGCTCCACTATTGTATCTTCATAGCTGGTTCTAGAAGCTGCACCACGAAGCTTCTGTCAATCCCATTGACGAGGGCCCTTCAGTAGGTAAAAACATTTTGGGAAAGGTATTGTGCCATTATTTCTAAGAACTCTGGCGTTGAATGTATGTGGATATTGAAAAACTCAAAATGTCTTACGAAAGAACTTGATGCTAAAGGTCACATACCGTACAGACATGTATCCACATGGGATTTCTCGACTCTCTATACTACAATCCCTCATCAGGACCTTATTGACCGTCTAAGTTCATTAATAGTATCTGTGTTGACGAAAACTGGTTGTAGATATATTAATGTCGGAAGCCATAAAGCATTCTTTAGCTCAACTACATACAAGAGATATCATTCATGGGATGTTTCTTGGTTTATAGAGTTGCTTGAATTTCTCATTAAAAATATCTATGTGAAATTGGGCAACACAATATATCAGCAGCATATAGGTATTCCACTGGGTAGTAATTGTGCACCCCCTGTTGGTTGACCTGTATCTGTTCTCTTATGAATATGACTATATGCAGGCGCTTTCAAAAACCGACCCATTCAAAGCCCGTTCCTTCTCATTCACCAAACGCTATGTAGACGATCTTCTCGCTGTGGATAATTGCTTTATAAATGACGCAGTTAAGGATATATATCCACCTTCATTGGATTTGAAGGAAACTACTGATAGCCCTACAGGCACATCATATTTAGATTTATATCTCTATAAAAATGAAGCGGGCATTCTCTCTCGTCGACTTTATGACAAACAAGATGATTACAATTTCGACATCGTAAACTATCCCTTTCTGAACAGTAATATTCCAGTGGGACCTGCATATGGCGTATACATATCTCGCTTAGTAGCATTTGCTAGATCTTGTGTTAAATGTGCCGATTTTAATCAGCGTCACAAAACATTGGTGCAGAAACTTATAAAACAGGGCTATTCCACCAAGCGCCTACACTCACAGTTTCTCAAATTTGACGATACATATCGCATGCTGATAGCAAAGTACGAACGTAGCGTGCAAGATCTATGGCGCTACGTTTCGTAACTTGTGTCTAATTCCGCTTAACCCGGGGCTAGGGGCCGTATGAACCCATGTACTTCAAGATCCTCATGGTACTCATATGAACAGTCAATCAAAGCGTGACTGAGATACATCATTCTTTAGATGACGACTTTACAACGAATATTATGGATTAAGAATACTGATCAGCGATACGAATTTTATATTTTTGGAACATCATGATGTCTTGCCGGCATCATTGAAAACTGTTGACCGCTTCTCTCTTGCAGGAAACAAGCCTATGTTTATGTATACTATGATTGTCTTTTTGAATTTGGTGCTAATACTGTTATATGGAATATGGAATAGGTCTTCGGATTATGAACGCGGATATTCTCTAATGGATTATGAATGACGGACTAGACGCTTGTAATTTCAAAATAGTCGAGCAAAGTATCTTCGGTTAACTTGACAGTCAAAACGGACACTTTGATCGTGCCTAACACCTCTTCGACAGTGCTCGTTGGTGTTATTGCCTGAGGCCTCCACAAGGATACAACTAGATGCTCTGTAGAGGCCCTTAAAATCGCATCGACCCTTAACATGGCGGCCCTTAACATAATTATTGCCTTTGCGATGTTAAGTTTCGATGTTGGCACTTTGGAGCATTGCGGTGTTGCGAATCGATGCGATGTTAAGGGCTTCTACAACGCTGTCCACTGAAAGTATGGTAGCTTTTGTCGAGTACCCGTCTGGCCGCCGCAAGAGTACAACTGAAGTCGAAAAGAGTTCATTACTGATGGAGGGTTGGGGAGGGTGATTTATCGATACGTTGGTTGACTCTATTCCTATAATCTTTCGTCCATCTCAAGACAAAGAAACTTCCAAACTATGACGACCCGTTGTCTGTATTCTGAACGACAATCTGTTCACCAGCTCACCAAAACCGTCATCCTCACACAACAATGTGAGTAGGACACAGTAAACAATCATGAACATCAGTAAACAAGCATTCATCCCACCATCGCAATACAATATTCTTCCTGAAATTGTCACCTACTGATGATCTTTCTTTGGGTTGCGAAGTTCGTTTTGATTTGATGTCAGACACTCCGTTATCAAATCGAGTGTGTAGGGAGCCTGGAAGAGGCTCGTTCTGTCCAGATTGGTCCACCGGTAGACTACGATTCAGTTATTGGGATCTCTTGTGTGTATTCTAGTTTATTTACAATATCATCTATAAATGTGAGAAAGTAACTAACCATTTTGGTCCAAAAACTGGATGACGGCAACACGTTTTTTACTGTCCAGGTTTATATTCTTGATTTCTCCACCATTGGATTTTCTTCTACTCTCAAAGTAGT
>JAVTVY010041730.1:0-19283 GCA_036873755.1 Hanleya hanleyi | reverse complement strand
GTGTGGTGGTGTGTGGTGGTGGTGGTGGTGGCAAGACGGGCGTCAACGCCCGGTGGTGGTGGTGGTGGTGGTGGTAGTGGTGGTGTGTGGTGGTGTGTGGTGGTGGTGATGTGTGGTGGTGGTGATGGTGGTGGTGGTGGTGACGGGCGTCAACAGCCGGTGGTGATGGTGGTGGTTGCATACACACACACGCACACCCAGACACATACACACACACATACAGGCATACACATGCACGCACATACATACACACAGACACATACACGCACACGCGTAAACACTCAAGTACACATATACATACACACGCACGCATACCCACACACGCATACACACACTCATACACACACTCGCAGACGCATACACACATGCAATCACACACACACACACACGCATACACACACACACGTACACACACACATGCACATACACGCACACGCGTACACACACACGCAAGCACACACATACACGCGTACACACACACACATACACACACACACTCATGGCGCATTGCGCCGCAAGGTCAATAGGGCTCGAAATGCGCTTTTATACTACTAATCAATCCTTCACTGCCCCAAAATGCCCACTTTCGCTACCACTCGTACTGATGACGTCACCGATGACGTCACAGATGATGCGGACATCCCTCAAATCGTTGTCTATACCCCGCGAGCTACAAAATGACACCTCCCACGACGCATTCGGACCAAGGATGGTCCCTCTCTACCCCAAATACCTTCGTTCACTGCCCCAAAATGTCCACTTTCGCTACTACTCCTACTGATGACGTCACCGATGACGTGACAGATGACGTGGACATCCCTCAAATCGGGATGTACACCCCGAGAGCTACAAAATGACACCTCCCACGACGCATTCGGACCAAGGATGGTCCGTCTCTACCCCAAATACCTTCCTTCACTGCCCTAAAATGCCCACTTTCGCTACTACTCGTACTGATGACGTCACCGATGACGTCACAGATAACGGGAACATCCCCCAAATGGGGTCTACACCCCGAGAGCTACAAGATAACACCTCCCACGACACAATCGGACCAAGGATGGTCCATCTTGACACCAAAAACCTTCCTGCACTGCCCCAAAATGACCACTTCACTTACTACAGCCAACTGCGCATGCGCAGATTGACGCGACTTGCACTTAAAAACACGCCATTCTTGCACTTAAAAACACCCCACACAAACTTCACTTTGACACCTTCCACGACCCATTCGGACCCATAGCGTTCCATCTCTACCCCAAACACACACTCACATACCCCCCAAAATGCCTGCTTTCTATACTACGGCTAGACTGCGCATGCGCAGAATATTGAAAACCGACGAACTATTAGTCGAGAGCTTCAAAATAAGACCTCCCACGACACCATAGGATCATTAGAGGCTCACCTAGACCCCAACACGTCCACCCCGTATGGGCCTATACCCCCATAGCCATGCAGTATAGGCCTATGGGCCTACCCAGGCCTCGGTGAACTTTTTCGAAAAATTTCACCGTTTCGCTCCGGGACCCTTCCCATCGTGTTCTAAATGACGAGACGTGAAAAACAAATCCAAACAACCCATATCACAATGAACGTGTGTGAATTTCTCAGGATGGACCCATACCCCCCATAGCCAGCATATAGGCCTATATACAGATCTCGGTGACTTTTCCCAAAAATTTCACCGCTTCGCTCCGGGACCCTTTCCATCGTGTTCTAAATGACGAGACGAGAAAAACAAATCCAAACAACCCATATCACATTGAACGTGTGTGAATTTCCCAGGTTGGACCTATACCCCCATATAGCCAGTATGGAGCTATATGGGCTATATGATACTTTTCCAAAAATTTCACCGTTTCGCTCGGGGACCCTTCCCATCGTGTTCTAAATGACGAGACGAGAAAAACAAATCCAAACAACCCATATCACAATGAACGTGTGTGAATTTCCCAGGTTGAACCTATACTCCATATAGCCAGTATAGGACTACATGGGGCTATATACAGACCTCGGTGACTTTTCCCAAAAATTTCACCGATTCGCTCCGGGACCCCTCCCATTGTGTCTTTCTCTGTGAGATGTGAAAAACGAGACCCCACAACCCATAGTAACACCCACAAAAAATTTGATCACCCCTTCCCTCCCCTCCATATAGCCAGTATGAGCCTATATACAGACCTCGGTGACTTTTCCCAAAAATTTCACCGATTCGCTCCGGGACCCCTCCCATTGTGTTTTTCTCGGCGAGACGAGAAAAACGAGACCCCATAACCCATAGTAACACCCACATAAAAATTGACCACCTCTCCCCCCATATAGCCAGTAAGAGCCTATATACAGACCTCGGTGACTTTTCCCAAAAATGTCACCGATTCGCCGCTCCGGGACCCCTCCCATTGTGTTTTTCTCGGCGAGACGAGAAAAACGAGACCCCACAACGCATAGTAACACCCACAAAAAAAATTGACCACCCCTCCCCCCATATAGCCAGTATGAGCCTATATACAGACCTCGGTGACTTTCCCCAAAAATTTCACCGCTTCGCTCCGGGACCCCTCCCATTGTGTTTTTCTCGGCGAGACGAGAAAAACGAGACCCCACAACCCATAGTAACACCCACAAAAAAAAAAATTGACCACCCCTCCCCCCATATATAGCCAGTATGAGCCTATATACAGACCTCGGTGACTTTTCTCAAAAAAATCACCGATTCGCTCTGGGACCCCTCCCATTGTGTTTTTCTCGGCGAGACGTGAAAAACAAGACCCCACAAGCCATAATAAAGCCCACAAAAAAAATTGACCACCCCTCCCCCCATATAGCCAGTATGGAGCAATATGGGGATATGCCCATACAGGCATTTCCCCGTATATTGTATATTGTACGAGTCCGTGTTCCGCTTTTTATTTATTTATTTATTTATTTATTCTGTGAAAACACCCATGACATGACTGAAGAGAGCCTCACTCGGCCCAATGGAACCATGCAGCGTGGAACTCTTCTGTGTTGGGGGTAGTTTTTGGTCTCTTGAGCTGGTGGCGCCCACTGGCGGATGCTCCACGGGAACCAAGAGTTACCTCCCTGGAAAATATGGCTTTAAATAGCCTTTCTATACTACTCATATCGATAGATACACTGGTACGCGAGGATGGGGTGTATATTGAAACCCTTTGAGGTATTGTTTAAAATTGCCCTATACCACGATACACATTTAGTTGTAGACGCTCTACTCTTTTAGAGCACAAGTTCCCTATGGCATAAAATACTATGGCATAAAATACAAGTTTACATGAATAAATATAACTATAGTTTCTCGAAAGAGAGAAGTGTTCACATGGTTTCAATGATGCCAGCCATACATCATGATATTCCGATCGTCAAGTCCATGGTTTCTCTTGAATGCTGATCTGTTGTCTGTGTACCCAGGTCGCCTGCGTTCGTTTCAGTTACAATCCTGCAGCTTGTTTATTTTGACATATATGGTATGCTTTTGACAAACTGTGCGACATCCCAGGCCCGTTACAACGTACCAGGTACCCATATCACTAGTCCGACACGCAGCCATACAATATATTTTATAATGCTTATTTTTGCCCGTTTAACCGACAAAATCGACTTAGCTGCCGGACCAAAATGTTCGGTAGTCAGAAAACGATACTTCATACGCCATTTTCTCCACTCAAAATAATGAAGCCCACCTTTTAAGTTAAATCTCGGACTTGGAATCCTTTCTAAAATTTCCGTGGTTTATTCGAACATTCTCACAGCTATCCTGAACTGACAAGACACATTTTTCGCCATGTTTAAATTCTTTAACCAATGAAAAATCGCCACCACTACATTCTCCACGTTCGAGGACGGTCCGGCAGCTACAAGATTTTGCCGGTTAAACTGGCAGACCTTACATTCAATAGAAATCAGCATTATAAAATAATAATAATCTGGTAATCTGATGTTCAAGGCATTGGTCTAGAGGCGCAAATAGACTGGAAATGTAAACGCCATAATACAGTCACACGGCCACGATCATCAGACTACGGGGCATTCTCATGGGTGTTTTCGAAACGAAGATCCTTCCCCAAAAGAGCCCCTCAATAGGGTCTTCCATCTTCGGTCTTCGTTTTGATATTGGACCTAGGGAAAAACCAAAACGAAGATGGAAGACCCAAAAAAGAAGACCTTGGGAGTTCTGGGCTGTGTGACGTCCGGGGAGGGCGTGAGGGTGTGGGATGCAGTTACAAATGTCTCCCGGGAATTTTAGTCCCCTTTTAAATTTTTAAATTAAAAAATAAAAATAAAAAATAAAAATATATTTTAACATTATTAAATTTTAAAATTATTGAATTTTAAAATTTAATTGTTTTTTTTTATTTAAAATTTAAAAGGGGACTATAATTACGTAGGGACATTTGTAACTGCATCCCACACCATGTCCTGCTATGGTATAACCTGGGACAGACTTTATTCTCCAGGTATACTTGATCGGTAACTGCTGTGAGCACTAAAATTTATTAATTTTTAAATTTATTAATTATTTAAATTTAATAATTTTTAAATTTAAAAGGGGGCTAAAATTTCGTGGGGAAATTTGTAACTGCATCCCACGCCCTCACGCCCTACCCGGACATCACATAGTAGCCGCGTGTTTTACATGTCCTGCTATGGTATAACCGGGGGCAGATTTTATTCTCCAGGTATACTTGATCGGTAACTGCTGTGAGCACTAAAATTTTATAATTTTAAAATTTATTTATTTTATCTTTTTTATTTTTTTATTTTTTTATTTTTCAATTTAAAAGGGAACTAAAATTCCCGGGAGACCTTTGTAACTGCATCCCACACCCTCACGTCCTTCCCGGACATCACACAACCCAGAAATCCCAGGGTCTTCGTTTTTGGGTCTTCCACCTGGGTTTTGGTTTTTTCCCCTATAGGGCCAATACCAAAACGAAGACCGAAGATGGAAGACCCTCTTGAGGGGGCAAACCCGTCATGTAAGACACATACAATAGGTGACTACATGTGGGGAACCATTCAACCAAGGAGTGAAAAGGGCCGAGTATATTGCACGCAAAGTGTTGCCGATTGAAGTTGTCTTAAATGACGGGTCTGTTGAGGGCAAACCCGTCATGTAAGCCACATACAACAGGTGACTACATGTGGGGAACCATTCAACCAGAGTGAAAAGGGCCAAGTATATTGCACGCAAAGTGTTGCCGATTGGGGCTCTTTGTGGGAAGGGTCTTCGTTTTTGGGTCTTCGGTCTTCGTTTCGAGAACACCCGCATTCTCATTCTGAGAATCATGTCTTCGTGGCAATCTCAACTTAGACTGTATGATTATCAGTTAAACAGGGCCCAATGGTATAGGCTAATCTCAACTGAGAGTCATGCCTTCATGATAGTGAGATCTGGACGAAGCGAGTCTCGCGGGATTTGAATGACCACGGTACAGGTATATTGTCTGAAAATCGACGAGATTAATGATGACATCTGATTCATTCAACTTAGGCATCGGTTGTACTTGAATATGCTCTGTATAAATGGGTGTGTATGGAATGCATTCCGCGCGTATTAAACCGAATTCAAGCTTTAATAAATGAGCTTAATTTTAGAGTGTAATGTTTAGACTTTGAGCGAAGTACACTGATTCCATTATCATGGCATCAGATCGTATACCCCCTTTTGTCAGATGTTACACCAAAAGTTTAGCATGCTAAAAACTCTGACATTGGGAGAATGACTGATCCGGTTATATCTGGTTAATCTTTTGCAGACTGTGGTGATTTTTGGGATATGGGATTCAGGAAAAACGGACCCTATCGGATTGTACTTGACGATACTACAAGTATTGTGGTGAAGTGTAATCTCGAGGAGACTACCAGGAATTGGAACGTTGCCAGCAGCCACTCCCGCCTGCGAGGCTGGCTGGTCGTGCAGACAAGAACTCATGGTAAAGAGAACTTTAACCGGACGTGGGATGAGTACAAACGCGGTTTCGGAAACTTGTCTGATGAGTTCTGGGTTGGCAATGAGATTCTGTGGCATTTTCTGAACAGCAGCGACATTAAACCGTGTATGTTTTTACGACTGTATTCGCCTCATTATTACTATTACTACCGATTCTTCGCTAGCTCTGGTCTTCGAATGATGTCTGGAGAAGAAGGATACAAACTACAATACAAGGGTTATAGTTATGGTCAGGAGTCGAAAGAACAAACTCCGGCCAGAGGGCACTTCATGACATGGGACAAACAGCGACCGCGGGATACCAGCTGTCCACCCGTCGACGGCGGCTGGTGGTATTTGGACCAACCCAATTGCATATATCGACGAGCTAATTCCAATTCCAAGTACGAACAGATCACAAAGAAGAACGAATTGTTTCGAGGATATTTGCATTCTTATTCCAAGTCCAGATATGAAAACGTTAGGAAAACTGTAGTCATCAGTGGAAGTGAACTCTTAATCCATGCACGAAAACCTCTGAAACCCAAACCCGCCAAATAAATTGGAGACAATATTGCTATATTCGCTCGTGGTCTCATACTGGTATATAGTACTGAAGGTGATCCTTCTCGACTTGGTATATAACGTCTGTCATATTATCTCATTCACTGAATTCAGTTGGATGCTTATAAATCTGTTTGAAAGTACTTCGAACTAGCTCTAAAAAACTGTGGATTTCTTTGTCTCATTTTGCTTAGTTTGTTTCTTGTTTCTTTCCATGTGATGGATCGGTTAATCGGTGGTATGACTAAAGAGTAAGAACACAACAAAGGGTACATAGACCCATTTCGCAGTCATTTCCGGCGCCGCCGGATATCTGAATTCAGTGAACATGGGAGCGGCCATCTTGATATTGGACGAGTAACAGGTGTTTTCTCGAGCCATACTTCACAGACGTGCCGTGGAGTGATCCAACTAGTTTCATATCGTAAAACGACAGGATTGTATCACCCGTTCGTGGTTAACACATTAATATTAATTCTGTTATAATGAATTCATCGAATAAATGTCCTTTAGTACTATTTTATTATGGCTGAGAGACCAAATCGATGACCATACATGATCAATGGCTTGATGATGGGTCGCATATAATGCCACAGCGCGAACTCTTACATCAGGCTATGTGAAGTGACTTAATGCGTCAACCAGAGAACATTACTTTCAAAGTCTAGTTTCACATGCGGTTCATGTGCACATTTTGCCAGCAAGCACTTAACTTCCGACTAACCCCACACTTTCCAGATGGATCCTTGCGCGAACTACATTAGTCAAACCCTTAATGAAAACAAACAAATCGACGTTTTTTTTAAACCATAATGGTGCATCGTGACCTGTATTCACCAGTTGCACACATAATCGGTTTGTAATACGCAGATTATAAGCTACAAACGTTTCCGCCGGCATTGATGCATCTGCTGCATCAATAAGTTTTCTTGTGTGTTAGTGAGTTACAGATATCTCCCTTAAACAGATCTTCACAGATGGAACTAAAACGAGGCAAAGTGTAGCATTGTGACTTCCGGTTTCCGGTGTCGTTAGGACAGTGCATGTGATGGATGTGCTCAAAGATCCAGTCCCACCTGCCCCTCGCACCGCGGATATAGCCCCATAATTATATCGTGTCGAATTTCGCGTGTGAATATACTACAGACGGTTGCAGAGAACCTTCTACTGCTGGTATCTGTCAAGCACCGCAAGGAGCGAGGGCCGCAAACAGAGGTACATACAAATCTATAGAACTAAGAATGCTGAGAGCTGTCTCGCCGATACTTCCCTCTTGTGGCACTGTTCATGGAACGAGTTTTTGTGTAGAGCGTGTTATCTCACCATCTAAATACATAAAAGGGGGTCTCAGTAATGGCCGATTCTGAATACCGGAAGTCATAAAAGTTGTTGACACTGGCCGATCACAGCCCCCTCCCCCCCCGTCCCCTCCCCCTTACTTTTCCCTACAATTATCATGGCTGTTGAATGAGATCTCTTCAGTTTTTGTTCATTGAATAATAACAAGGACCGTAGCACGCCCTGTATCCTCAATGTAGGTAAACCAAGCTGGTAAATTAGGGAAATATTCCGTGATCATATATCTGAGTTTACTGAGATTGCCTGTATCCTGTACTCTACATGGGAGGTAAATGTACCAGGGTAGACAGACCCATAATGCCCTACCCACAATACTGTTTGAGGCTTAAACCCCGATGTTTGCTTAAACCCCGATGTCTGCCCTTCCTGTCGTTCTCGGTAAAACGCTTCATACAGGTCACAAACCACTAACTAATCGTCTTACTTGATATGAAGTGAATTTGCAGAGCCCATATTGAGAAAACTAAATTCCCTAATATTCGCCACCACACAAGGTAGCCTGGCCTTTGCGCTCAAATATATATATAAACAAGCGTTCTGAGAACCCCAACATCTCGCCTTGCGGGGTCATCCGCCGAAGGTGCACCAGTATTAAAAGCATACATGTAGAGCAAACAATAAGGTCTGGAATAGGTGATGTGGTACAGACAATAATGTCTGGAATAGATTATCTGGTACAGACAATAACATCAGTCCCATGTGGGATTACTGGCATATATAAGTTAATCCAAAGTAGGATGGATAGGTCAGTGCCGTCGGATTACTGGTGCATAGGGTAGTCCAGTTTGAGATTACTACTGGATAGGTCAGTCCCATGTGAGATTACTGCTGGATAGGCCAGTCCTGTGTAGGATTACTGCTGGATGGACCAGTCCCGATTACTGCTGAATAATCCAGTCCCAAGTGGGATTACTGCTGGATAGGCCAGTCCTGTCTGGGATTACTGCTGGATAGATGAGTCTCGTATGGGATTAATGCTGGATAGGACAGTCCCGTGTGGGATTACTGCTGCATAGGCAGTCCAGTGTGGGATTACTGCTGCATACGGCAATCCTGTGTGAGATTACGGCTGGGGAGGCCAGTCCCATGTGGGATTACTGTTGGATAGGCTAAACCTGTGTGGGATTACAGCAGGATAGGTTAGTCCCATGTAGGATTATGGCTGGATAGATCAGTGCCATGTGGGATTACTGCTGCACATTGTAGTCCAGTGTCATTACTTCTGGATAGGTCAGTCCCGTGTGAGATTACTGCTGCATAGGCCAGTCCCGTGTGGAATTACTGCTGGATAGGCCAGTCCCATGTGGGATTACTGCTGGATAGGCCAGTCCGGTCTGGCATTACTGCTGGATAGGTCAGTCTCGTGTGGCATTACTGCTGGATAGGCCAGTGCCATTTGGCATTACTGCTGGATAGGTCCGCTCTGTGTGAGATTACTGCTGGATAGGCCAGTCCCAAATGGGATTACTGCTGACTAGACCAGTCTGGTCTGGGATTACTGCTGGATAGTTGAGTTCCGTATGGAATTACTGCTGGATAGGTCAGTCCCGTGTGGCATTACTGCTGGATAGGCCAGTGCCATTTGGGAATACTGCTGAAATAGGTCAGTCCCGTGTGTGATTACTGCAGGAGAGCTGTGACCTAGGAAAACATGAAACATGTTCACCAAGTTTTATAATCATCCCACGAAAGGTTCAACAAACTTTCCATGTACAGATCTACATGTAAATTTTTGCCCAACAAAAACCTTATAAATGGAAACTTCTGAACTGCAATAATTAGGACAAAAATTCATATAGCACATGCACAGCCTCGAATCACATTGAACTTGGGTAGCAAGTGTCAAACTCATCCAATGGAAGCTGACAGCTTCAGAAAACTTTCCAAGTACAGGTGTACATGTATATACATGTACATTATTAGTGGCAGATTACTTAGACATGGCAGTGTGACTAACGTCACAGGACCTACGAAATAGGGTTTGATATAATTTAAGTGTGTACTCGAGAGATGACTTGGGGGGGCCCTCTGTGCTACCATGAGAGAATTTATATAGCGTCTCTAATTGACAGTCACCGCTGGTGAGTCGTTAGCGTAACAACTATTATCGCCCTCAGTTTCTATTACCCTGGACACTGATCAGCCCAGCAGTACAGCACGAGGTGTTGGGGGGAGAGTCCGAGAGAGCGGGGTAGCCCCTCCCCCCCCCCCCCACCTCTCGGCATTAGGTGATTTTTTTTTAAATTAGCGTAGGGAATGGTGCTCTGTCAGAGCAGTTGAGAAGTAAATGTTTCTAGTCCTAAATAAGACAGGAAACTGGAAAAGAAACACAAATTTGAAGTGAGAAAGGTCAAGATCAGAGATTTGTTAGAATGCAAGAATCAAATCAGGCATCACTAGAGAGCCATTCTCCATGGATATATTTATTTGGCATTCAACTTTAAGGTACCTCATCTGAAGAGAGTACATAATAATAATCAATGAACAATAAAGCACACACGAAAAAAATAAACAACTGGTTATAGGTTACTGAATTTAAAACACAACGATGATTTTATTATCGATTTCTTCAGTAATAACAGATAATAGGGTCATTGTTGTGTTTAAATTTAGTAATTTCTCTCACAAAATCCAGTCATTTTTATACGCCCGCCAAAAGGCGGACGTATTATGTGATGGCGGTTTCCGTCCGTCTGTCCGTGTGTCCGTCCGTCCCCCGTGTCCGGTCTATATCTGGGACAGTTTTCTATCTACAGTTCTAATTTTTGGTGAGTGGATACCCTACGGGGAGACGATGTGTCGCGTACCAAAATAAAGGTCGAGGTCAGAGGTCAAAGGTCACTGGCCTAAAAAACAGGAAAGCACTGAAGTGTTGGTGTCCGGTCTATATCTGTGAACGTTTTCTATCCACAGTTGCAATTTTTTGTGAGTGGATACACTAGGTGGAGACGATGTGTCACGTACCAAAATGGAGGTCGAGGTCAGAGGTCAAAGGTCACTGTTGCCTAAAATCAGGAAATCATTGATCATTGACAGTTTTCTATCTACAGTTCTAATTTTTGGTGAGTGGATGCCCTGGGGGGGGGGGACGATGTGTTGCATACCAAATGTAGGTCGAGGTCAGAGGTCAAAGGTCAGTGTGACATAAAAATCAGGAAATCATTAAAAATTACTAATTTTTGGGTGAGTGAATTCAATAGGGGGTAATGAAGTGTCGCAAACCAAAAAATAGGTCAAGGTCGAAGGTCAAAGGTCACTGCGACCCCAAAATCAGGAAATTATTAAAAATAACATTTTTTGTGTCAGTAGATACATTAGTGAGACACGATGTGTCACCTACCAAAATGTAAATCAAGATTGAAGTCAAGGTCACTGTGACTCCAAAATTGTGAAATTGTTAAAAATCATGATTTTTTGAGTCCATTGAGAAATTACAGGGAGATGGTTTGTCATGTACCAAAATTTAGGTCAAGGTCAACATTCAAGGTCACTGTGACTCCAGAATCAAGAAATCTTTGAAAATTACTTTTACCCCTCGGCCATTTCGGCCTCGGGGTATTGTCGTCGCCATGTACGTCCGTCCGTCCGTACGTCCGTCCGTCCGTTAACGGATTTTAGGCAAAACCGCTTAAGATACAACCACCATATTTTCAACACTTATTTATCTAGTGCTGAGTCAGACGCCTATCGAAAGTTGGTCCCCTCGGCCCATATTTTACAGAGTTATGCCCCTTTACAGATATATTAATTTCTATTTCTGTCCTATATGCCTGAATGTAACCAACTATATCTGCAGAACTGTGTTCGGTATAGCTACTATATTTTCAACACTTATTTATCTAGTGCCGAGTCAGACATCTATCGAAAATGGCTCCCCTCGGCCCATATTTTACAGAGTTATGCCCCTTTACATATATATTAATTGAATGTAACCAACTATATCTGCAGACCTGTGTTCGATATAGCTACTTTATTTTGGAAACTTATTTATATTGTTGTATTCTACAAGCCAACAAAGGATTACTCGCCTCGGTTTATGGAGTTATGCCCCTTTTGGATGTAATAATCTCCGATTTTGTTATCTGTAGCTGAATGCATGTACAAGTTATATCTGCAGATCCGTGTTCGGTACAGCTTATTCGTCTCGGTTCTTATTTTACAGAGTACTAAGTCAGACGCCTATCAAAAGTGGCTCCCCTCGGTCCATATTTTACAGAGATATGCCCCTTTACAGATATATTAATTTCTATTTCTGTCCTCTCTGCCTGAATATACCCAACTATATCTTCAGAACTGTGTTCGGTATAGCTACTATATTTTGGAAAACTATTTATATTGTTGTATTCTGCAAGCCAACAAAGGATTACTCGCCTCGGCTTATGGAGTTATGCCCCTTTCGGATGTAGTAATCTCCGATTTTGTTATCTGTAGTTGAATGTACAAGTTATATCTGCAGATCCGTGTTCGGTACAGCTTAATTGTCTCAGTTCTTCTTTTACAGAGTTATGCCCCTTTTTACCATTCAGCCAATTTGGTCTTGGGGTATTGTCTTGGTGTACGTCTGTCCGTTCATCTGTTACTGATTTTAGGGAAAACCGCTCGCGATGCCAAATTTCGACCACTAAATTACTTGTAGTCATGATGCAAATCTAAAATGACACACCTGTACAAATTCAGCAGTGAAGTTGGAGTAAACAGCACACTTAATGTAATACCACTTAGCATGGGTAGTTCTATACTCCATACACTGATCCATACACTGCAAATTGTAAATTACTTTTAGCTTGATTATCACACAAAGAACTCTCTCTTCCCCAATTAACACTACACATGGGTCTCATTCACTTGGGGAAAGCCGAGGGGTTTTGATTAGATCAATCTCATGTTTTTTGTGTCATTAGATACATTAGGGGGACATGATGTGTCATGTACCAAAATGTAGGTCAAGGCCGAACGTCAAGGTCACTGTGACCCCCAAAATCATAAAATTCATAAAAATCAAGATTTTTTGTGTGTCCATTCGGCATTGATACATTGACGGAAGACGATGTGTCATGTATCAAAATTTAGATCAAGGTCAAAGCTCAAGGTCACTGTGACCCCAAAATCAGGAAATCATTAAGTCACATTTTCATATGCCTGTCGAAGACGAGGTCATGTAATGCGATGTTGCGTTCTGTCCATTCATCCATTAACATTTGTTGTCCATGTGATATCTCTAGTTTCAAGGTATGGAATGGTATCAAATACCTTACTCGCATGGCAAAGAGGAGCCATACAACAATTTGTCAAAGGTCAAGGTCACAGTCCTCCAAACCTGAATCAAGTTTAGCTGAGTATATGTGTTAGGTTGGAATATTCAGAGTTCTCTCCCCTACATGTATATAGCATTTGTCTTGTGGAGTTGCCTGCCATGTTTGAAACAGCTACATTTAGTTCAACTGTTGTGAAATAAAAACCATACAATTACTAATTTAACGGAGAGATGGGTCCTTTATGACCTTCATACCTGTTTTAATATTAACTCAAGAACAAAGGTTTACTTCATCACTTTCTTCTTCCTTCATGAAAAATTCTCTCGTCTGAGAGAAATCCATTTGCAGAAAAACTACTATTTTCTTTTGTTTTACTATTGTCGATTTCAGTGTGGGATATGTGAGCTCTCGGCTCTTGCTCCAAGGTCAACTAGTTGCCAAGAGTTAAGCTCATTTTAGGTTATCATTCAATATAAGATGTGATATATGTTACATTCTCAGAAGCACAAAATTGTAGACCTTTCTCTGGATTGCTAGCTACCAATTGGAATCAAGGCTATTAAACAACCTTGAAATTTGGACCAATGTAATTCCAGATATACGGGCGTATATTGAAGCCCCTTGGGCTCTTGTTAGGTGTTCAAATTGGGCAAGACATACCCACAGAGCCAGCGCTAAATGGACCGAAGCGCGATGTGGTCAATTTACATCGTCTGTATCTGTTGGTCCTATTCATCCAGAAATCTGTTTTGTGCCACTTTTTCTTAAAGTGGCATCAAATGGATTCCTGGACGAATTTATAGATATATATGTTAGGAAGATATCTAGACCACTCTAAAATTGGCATAAACAGATTTATGGAGGAATAGGACCAACAAATACAGTCGTTGTAAATTCACCATGTCGAGATGATATCCATTTAGCGATGACTCGGAGGGCATGATGGCCCCCCTTTAAACACCTAAAATGGGTCAGAAGGATAGATAAGTGTATTAGGAAGAGATCTAGACCACTCTAAAAGTGACACAAAACAGATTTTTGGATGGATAGGACCAACAAATACAGTCGGTGTAAATTGACCAAAACGAGATAATATCCATTTAGCGCTGGCTCGCAGGGTATGGCGGCCCTGCTTTAAACACCGAAAAATGAGTCAGAAAGATAGATAAGTGTATTTTGAAGATATCTAGACCACCCTAGAAGTGGCTAGCAAAATATTGTGGAATGTACATGGATTTTACTACGACCCTTTAGAAATGATCTTAACGGCACACATTTTGAAGTATTCTACTCACAATTTTATTTATAGCGAGGAAAAATCATTGGGGAAATTATGGTTCCATTCGTGTTATGAAAGACGTAATGGTTGTCGAAATATATCGATTTTCATGAAGGTTACTACTTTCACATAGCGCGATTTAGAATATCGAAACGGGAATAAGGAAATAACTTCAGCGACGTAACACACGTCAACAGTCGATAAAATCGCGGAATAACCCTTCAATTCCATTGGTCAGGCCCCGAGATAATTAATAAGTCGGGGCCCGAGATAATTAAGTCGGGCCCCGATATAATATCACGGGATCCCGAGATAATTAAGTCGGGCCCCGAGATAATATCACGGGATCCCGAGATAATAAGTCGCGGCCCGAGATAAATTTGTTTTTTTTTTTTGCATGTCACATTTACGGCTCCGTAGTTTCATGCTCTGACTGTTTTCCAGATTTTTTTTTACTGATACTGATTTCACATGCACCTTTCAGAGTTGTCTTCCTTGTGTACAGAGTGTATAGATGGCGTCACGATATCCGGGTGATCGTCAAGAGGAATCCCAAAGTCTAGACCGCCATTTTGTCTGTTTTGATTTTGCGAAGGAAGAAATTGATAACTCCAGCCACGAAAAGTTGGATAATCGGATCACACTGATCACAAACTCATAACAAACTCCGTTACTTATAATATGGTAAACGACATAAGGTTATGTTTATTACCTTAATTCTCGCTCTCTCTCTCTCTCTCTCTCTCTCTCTCTCTGTTTATTACATTTACAGACCTGCCAAGTCTCACGGAATTTCCGTGAGTCTCAAGAAATATGGACTAACCTCCCGGTCTCACGGAAGAGTTTAGAAATCTCACGGAATTCATAGAATATCTTCTCAAAAGTTCATTCATCAACGTTGTGACTCATTTTCTGATGAAAAGGGATGTAATATACCATTTTTTAGAACGTCTAGCGGCGGGCCCCAGACCCCCGGCCAAAAAACTCAAGAAATTTCTTCACCAGAGCTTTGCAGCTCTGAATTTATTAAGGGTGAAAGGAATTCTACTTGGGGGCGCCTAATGTGTGTATCCAAGATCAGACCGCCATTTTATTTGATTTTTATACTGCTATAGGTTGTGTTATAAAAGTAGAGAATATTATGTTATCATTGTCGGGTTCGTGTAGAAGTTCTCAAATTGTTTGCCGCCCTACACACACTGATGGAGTGTCGTGCCATTAGATTGATGAGGTCATCCTCAGACAATATCAGACTTGACATGTTCAGACTTGTTCTCTGGAAGTCACATGACTAGTAGTCTGGTGACCAGAACGCAACCGGAACCGGAAGACTATCCTATTGACTTTTGGCCTTTACCCACAGGGTCAAGAGGGCAGTATCTCAGCACTTTCTACTATTTCCTGGTCGGGATCGATTCTAAATTGGGCTGCTTCTAGTCGTAATTCTGACTTGGGTGTCGCCCAAGGGCTGCTCCTGGTCGAGATTTAATTTCGGTACTGCCCGTGGGGTCGTCCTAGTCGAAAAATCTAACTTGTTTGTGGCCAAAGCTAAGGCCGTTCCTAATCGTGATTGTGACTTGGATAAGACCCATGGATTGCTTCTAGTCGTGATTCTGACTTGGGTTGCGGGCCCGGGCTGCTCTTAGTCAAGATTTTGAATTGGGAGCGAACCCGGGGGCTCCTAGTCTAGATTGTGACTTGGATACGGCCGATTGGTCGAGGGGTTAACTTGGATACGGCCCATGGGCTTCTCCCTGTCGAGATTCAGACTTGGATATGACCGATTCTCTGCTCCTAGTCGAGAATCTAACATCGAAACGGCCCAGGGGGTGCTTATTTACCGTGATTCTATAACTTGGGCACGGCCGATGTTAGATTGCCCTTCCTCAGACAGACAGTATTCCAGCATAGGCTGTAAGATATACCCCATGTCGAATCATTCAAAACTAGGAAACAAGGGTATTCTTGTGAGTTTAAATAGGTATTCAAAATGTAACAATCATCAGTTAATTCTCGGTAGCGCAAGTATATTACGATTTACCGCTAATCCTAGTGGAAAATAAAGGTTTTTAACAAATACATTTTTAGCAGTGCAAGACATTACAAATCTTCCAAAAAGTAACAATCATCTGAACGAGCAAATCTATGAGTAATGTGCAAAAAATATCCTCTTGATTAGTCTTATTGGTCAGGAAATCATGTGTATATTTTAGACGCCTAAAGATTAATAGACAATAAAATAATTCGAGTTCGAATAACAGGTGGGGTGGCAGGGATAATCCAGGCATTTTTGGGGGACAACGGTCGACTGTCGCGAAACCGGAAACTCGCAAAACCGGAAGAAAACATTCTGCGCAAAACCGATGCACAGTGGGCTCAATACATGCTAAAATGGCGGCCTGCATGGATTTTGTCAAGAAGCACGACGCGAGTTGGACAATTTAGTCTTTCCACCTGCCGTACCCAGAAAATAATCAATTATTACTTCAATAAATAATAAAGATTTAATTAGCTTTGGTTTAGATTTTAGCGACATTCAAATTGGTTTGTCAGTATTTTAGGGCGCGTGAGTGGTGGCGCAGATACCGGCATACCGGTATCAAAACCCGTCTGGATTACTCCGTGGGTGGAAAGGAGAAATTTCTTTAGTTACATTGTTACCGTCTGAAACAACAGATGCGGGTTTGAGAATTTTAAGACAGTAACATGATTTGTGCTATATGTTTTGTTTTATCATCTTTTTATCGTGTTTATACAGTTGTTGTTTTAGTAGACTTTCAAACGACTTTTAATTTCACAACAGCAAAATGAATTTTGGTTACTTATCTTAATATGATATGGAGAAAGTATAATTAAATCACATTTTTTGCGAAAGTTTCTGGTTATATTACCCAAGGGGACCGTAGCTGCTTGGATATGACCCATGGGCTTCTCCTGTCGAAATTCTAACTTGAACACGGCCCACAGGCTGCTCCCAGTCGATATTCTATTACGGTTCTTACAACAGCGTCAACTTTCAACATCAGCATATTACTTTTAGAATGATAAAGGAGTTCGAATGTTCATTCCATCGCAATGAAGAATTTGTTAAGCAGTCCTACGGTTCTTAGTCGAACGTGGTCTTTCAACATTAACCGTTTTCTTTTGACTGATCCAAGTCATGTGCATTTCCACTGCATTCGTCTGCGGAGTTAGTCAGACAATCAAACACTTAAATCAGCCAGCACGGCAGACCAGAGCATATACCGCGACGTCAAATTTACCTCAGTTGCCTTTTGAAAGACTGAGAATTTAACGGTGTGATTGCTGTGTGTCGAGCATTTACTCGAAGCTTAGTGCTGTTAATTGTTGCGTGTAATAGCATTCTATTGGGGAACGGAGCAATGCTGGACAAAGTCTTTGCTGCCTTGAAATGAACATTCGACGATAGTAGTATATATAGAGTCTTTGGAGTTAATACCCCTCAACTGCGCATGCGCAGAACCTAAAATTGGGGCGGTTTTGAGGGGTATTGGGGCGTTGTGCGCAGGTGAATGGGGCGTGGCCTATGAGTGCACTTGCACTGGGTTTTTCCAAAATTCACCTCATTTGCATATTTTCAAAATGGCGGCTTGTTTGTGACCGCCATTTTGAAAATATGCAAATGAGGTCATGTGCACTCATTGACACCGGTGTCAATGAGTGCATATCATTTGCATATTTTCAAAATGGCGGCTTGTTTTTGTATGTTAGGGGTGGTCGGTTTCAAAATGGTGGACAATTGCACTTGTCTCACCTCCTCATTTGCATATTTTAAAAATGGCGGCTTGTAGTTGTATGTTAGGGGTGGTCGGTTTCAAAATGGTGGACAATTGCACTTGTCTCACCTCCTCATTTGCATATTTTCAAAATGGCGGCTTGTAGTTGTGTGTTAGGGGTGGTCGGTTTCAAAATGGTGGCCAATTGCACTTGTTTCACCCCTCATTTGCATATTTTCAAAATGGCGGCTTGTTTTTGTATGTTAGGGGTGGTGTGTTTCAAAATGGTGGACAATTGCACTTGTTTCACCCCTCATTTGCATATTTTCAAAATGGCGGCTTGTTTGTGTGTGTTAGGGGTGGTGTGTTTCAAAATGGCGGCCTGTTGTCCCCTGAAAATATGCAAATGAGGTCTTTGGGGTTTTTTTCAAAATGGCGGCTTGTTTGTGTGTGTTAGGGGTGGTGTGTTTCAAAATGGTGGACAATTTCACTTGTTTCACCCCTCAATTGCATATTTTCAAAATGGCGGCTTGTTTGTGTGTGTTGTGGGTGGTGTGTTTCAAAATGGCGGCCTGTTTGTTGTCCCCCCTTTTGAAAATATGCAAATGAGGTCAATTGGATATAAAAGGAGTCCATTTTTAGGGAAAGGGGTGTATTCAATCTGACTTACCTGACCTGTCTCCCTGCCTGCATCCCTGCCTTGCTTGCCTATCCGCTTGTATGAGACGAAAAGCATGAGACGTGGAGAAGATTTTCCCTTGGACCCAGCAGCACCTCCGGTTGAAGTCTTGCCTGAAGATGCGCGTGTCAGGGCCATTTATGAACGACACTGGGCTACCATACGCCATTGTTTTCACCGTGATCGTCGTCTTTTGGCCTTGTATAATTTTCGTTTGGAGGACCTCACGTATCTTCCTACTTACGCCGAGAACATTTTTACAGATCAGGTCACTGCCTTCAAATTGAATGTGACATTTGGGTATATCTTACGGCACAAAAAGTCGGACCAGCTGCGGTATTTCTATCCCAGTAATAATTCGTATGTGTTTGACCAGCCATTCACCATCACGGATGCGATTTCTCTCGAGCCACTCATCGACCAACGCACCAGACACTGGAAATAACACCAAATTTCC
>JAVTVY010041729.1:0-17850 GCA_036873755.1 Hanleya hanleyi | reverse complement strand
GGTTACAGTTGTTCCGATTGGTCCTGTGTGATCTGTTTGGACTGTGACACTCCGCTTTTCCTCAGGTAATAGCACAGGAAGGATGAAACCAGAATCAGGCTCTTCATACCCAAACTTCTCACACCACTTGTACGGCATTCTTGACAATGTATCCGCATTACCATGTTGCTTTCCCGGTCGGTGGATGATATCGAAGTCAAAGGTACTCAACAGACCCAACCATCGTGCCATCTGTCCTTCGGGCTCTTTGAAATTTAACAACCATCTGAGAGCACTGTGATCGGTCCTTATGGTGAAGTGTCGACCTATGAGATAATGCCTGAACTGTTTAACAAAAGTTACCACTGCTAGGAGTTCCCTTCTGGTAACACAGTAGTTTCTTTCTGCTTTACTGAGGACCCTACTTGCATACGCGATTACCTTCTCGTCACCTCCTTGGTTTTGTGACAGGACGGCTCCAATTCCATATCCACTGGCATCTGTATCGAGAATAAAGTCACCCTGTGAACTGGGGTACGCTAAGATAGGGCTGTTCATGAGTAGATGTTGTAATTGCCGGAAAGAAGTTTCGCATTCTTCCGTCCATAGGAATTCCTTGTTGGCTTCTGTCAAACGATGCAGGGGTCTTGCAGTTTCCCCAAAATTCTTAACAAATCGACGGTAATATGATGCTAGGCCCAGAAAACTTCTTACTTCATGCTCATTAGTTGGTGTTGGCCAGTCCTTAATGACTTTGATCTTTTCCTCATCTGCAGAGATACCTTCAGCTGATACCACGTGTCCTAGGTAACCCACTTTTTGTTGGAACAGATGGCATTTCTTTGGCTTCAGCTTGAGATGAGCTTGTCGTAAACGTTGAAAGACTTTCCTGAGGTTAACTATGGCTTCATCCAGTGTTTTCCCAAATATGATGACGTCATCTAAATACACCAGGCAAATGTTCCACTGATATCCGGCCAGTGCCATTTCCATTAACCTCTCGAACGTTGAAGGCGCATTGCATAGGCCAAAGGGCATTACCTTGAATTGCCAAAGTCCACTCCTGGAGGTAAATGCGAATTTCTTCTTTGCATCCTCATCCAAATCCACTTGCCAATATCCGCTAGCCAAATCAAGGGTAGAAAACCATCTGGCTCCATGGAGTGAGTTTAGCGAATCATCTATTCTGGGCAGGGGGTAAGCGTCCTTAACAGTAACGTTGTTCAGGCGTCTGTAGTCCACGCAGAATCGAGTACTCCCTTCCTTCTTGGTTACCAATACTATTGGGGATGCCCAAGGACTTGTTGATCTCTCAATAATACCCCTGTCATACATGTCCTTAATCTGTTTGTCTGCCTCGTCTTGTTTCTGTATTGGTAAACGTCTGGGTGCTTGTCGCAATGGTGGGGCATTTTCTGTGTTGATTGAATGTTGCACGCCCTCTGCCCTGCCCAAATCTGCGTCATCCTTAGCAAAGATGTCTGAAAATTCCAATAAGAGTGCCTTTATCTTGCATTTATCTTGAAGCCCCATCTTCTCCGTACTTCTCTCATATACGGACTTCAAATACTCAGGTAATTCTGATTCTGATTTGCTAAGATTACAGACGTACTTGGAGGATGTTTCTTTGACTTCTTCTACGATAGCTTCATCTTCTTGTTCGACTATTCCGGAAGTGGATAGAATTGGACTCATTACTGCAATGGTAGTGTCTTTATATACTACTTCAGAGTCAGTCCCTGCATTTATAACTCTTATTGGATAAAATTCTCTTTCTGTGTCCACAAGAGTCCTACCTATGATCATTTGTGTGTGTTTTTGTTTGTTTGCCAAAGGTTCACATATAGCCCATTTTCCCAAGATTCTCTGACCACACCCTGTGGGCTTACTTGGAATAATCATTTGTTCGCCAGGCGGAATGACTACAGTCTGGGGAACTATTAAACGACAATACCCTGCTTCTTCAGGTTGCCTTGTACACAAAATCTGCAACCCATTACAGGTTATACTTCTCCTCTGTAGATGAATTTCACAATTGAATTCCGTTAAGAAGTCCATGCCGAGGATACCATCGTTCTGGATGTCTACAACAACCATCTTTAGTTTTGCTGGTTCAGGTAATATCCCTGGATCCAATTCGCACATCCCGATGATACTAAGTGGTTTATGATCTGCAGTAAGCAACTGGACCGCAGTGGGCTTTACGTCTGGTTGATCTTTTAGGGGTAAACGGAAGAGAACTCTTTTTGATAATATTGAAACACAGGCCCCGGTATCAATTAAGAATGAAAAGGTAATGTCCCCTATCTGAACTGGAACATAAAGTCCACTCTCAGTGCTCCTTTCTCCCACCTCCAGCACTGGAACATTAGATCCAATATTCGCTGTCTTTATCAGGTGAGCTGCAGAACAATCACTTATGTGTGGTTCTTCTTTTATCTTTGAGAAGTTTCCATGTCGTTCCAACGACGGTATTTGGGGCTTTTCGGCTCTTACAACCTTCCCTTGCCCCTTGTGGTCGGTTGTTCCCCGTTTTCCGACTGTGCTTTGCCTATGACATCCCTGCTCGGACAAACCCGGCTGTAATGTCCTTTTTCGTGGCATGTGTAACATTCTACGCTGGACAATGGACGTCTTTCTCTTGGGTGTCTGAAGCTATTGGACATGGTTTCACCAGTTGACATCTTCTTCAGCATTTCCTCTATTTCCTGGATTCTTTTCTCCAGCTCCTTTGAAGGGTGTTGAGTCACTTCCCTAACAAATTTCCTTGAGGAATTACCACCTCTCTGTTCTTCTATTTTTCGGTAACCCTCAACCTCTAGAACCAGGGTGACTGCTTGCTGAAGATCTTCAGGTTTGCCTTGATACACCTGCATTCTCATCTCTGCATCTTCTAGCGCATCTATGAAGTGTGTCTTGGCAAGTCTTTCTAGATGATATGATGTCATTCCAGGATAGGCCAATGTTGCAAGCTTGCGGATAGCTTGCCCCAGTTCCCGTAGAGTTTCCTTGGTTTTGCGTCTCCTTCCCCGAAGCTCTGCGAGGTACAATTCGGCTTGATCACTTGGCCCGAAGCGGGAACTGAGGATTGCTACTAATCTGTTGAAGTCTTGCTGTTCTTCATCTGTTAGGGTACAAGCCAGTTGTCTTGCAGGACCATGCAGGTGAGCGAAGAGATAGTCTGCCTTCTCTTGTTCACTCCATTGATTTATTCTGGCTATGGTTTTGAAGACTTGATAGTATTCCTTCCAGGAAGTTTCCCCGCTGTAATTTTCAAGCTTCATTTGGCGATGACTTTGAGCTCGATGCACGTGAGCAGAATCGCCATGTCCTCCTGACTCACGTGGAGACGGTCTCGGAGAGGGATCTTTATCTTCGTCCTCTTCATGGTGATTTTCGAAGTTGAAGGAAACTTCCGGGTCCAGGTCTTCAATTTCTGCACGACGCCTAGCCATGCTCTCTTCTGATTGGCTACAGCTTTTATCCCACCGCTGCCACCAAAGTGTAGCGGATTTCCACTAGGGGTAACTCTTACCCTTAATTTCCTAAGTTCACTTTTTCGCTGCCACCATATATTACTTCAAGGTAAGTTATTTTTAGTTTTTAATCTTGTTTGCTTTAATTTACCCTAAATGTCTGACTTGGTTGATTCTCTTATTTTATTAGACTAGCTCTGTTTATTTCTTCTGTCAAGCTTGTCTGTTTACTTCTCGCTGTTTACCAGGTCTGTAACTTTGTTAACTTCGTCCATTAACTTCATCTGTTAACTTCTTCTGTTAACTTCGTCTGTTAACTTCTTCTGTTAATTTCATCTGTTCTTGGTAACGTTCGAGCTTACTCAATGGAGACGCCGCTACTAGGTAGGTTCGTATTTATTTATCTTAATATATTTTAGCTGTAGCTGGTCAAGTCCGTCTGACTGGTCGTAGTCACATGTTATTTCAAATTCTCAACTTATCTTCAAAAATCATCAATTGTCCAAACAAATTGTTCAAATTCAACATTAACAAGTCTCCAAATTTATTTACAGAATGTACAACATCTTTCTTTATGCCAGTTATTATCCTGAAGTACCATATCTCAATTTTCAGCTTCTGTTATAAAAGTTCCTAGGGTACTATTCTTACGGGTACTTTTATGTTGATATTTGTAAATATGAAAGTTCCTGGAGTAATTTCGTACGGGGTAATATTTCCCCACCAAGATATGCAACACTGAAATGTTCCTAAAGATATATTTTCCTAGCGGGTAATTCCTTGAGGGTAATTCCTTGAAGGTAATTTCTTGAAGGTAAATCCTTGAGGGTAATTTCCTGAAGGTAAATCCTTGAGGGTAACTACTTGAAGGTAAGTACTCTACAAGGTAATTCTTTAATAAATTTGAACTTGCTGGATATTAGTCTTGTGTTCTTTATTTACCATGAATATTCAATAATCATGCACTCCAACTGTTTGTATGTATTTTGTATTGCTAGGAGATGTTTGCCCTTCGCCTCTCCGAGACCGAATGTCCATTTGTCATTTCTCGATCCTATTTATAGTTTTTGGTTGCTAACCAATTACGTAACGTTACTATGCCTTGAATGAAACGAGTGATTTGATTGGCTGTGGTGAAGGCCGAGTCAAAAATATGACGTCACTAGCAGCAGATTGCAGGACTTTCAACAGGGCGGCGGGAATTTGAACGCTCTTTTCTAAAAGGCATATGTCAGTTTCTATCCTCAAAATAGGTATCAATTCGATCAGATAATCCGTGAATCATATATTAGTTTGAAGCATAATTCCTGAGCTTCACGTTGTTATCTCTAATTTAAATTGGAAACGCTCTTTAGCCAAAGAAGGACAGATTATCCAGCCTGAAAGTGTGAGCAAATGTGCGCAGAGTGTATGTGGCGAGAACATTGACTTTTGCTACGGTTACGGCAAGAATGATTGCCAAACTACTGAAAGCTAATCATTATCGGACTAAATTGTTTCCAGCAAGGTAAGTCTAAACCCTCATAGTTGTAAGATATATAATTTTTGAGTACTGAACAGACTCCTAAAGTTGATAGATATAAGATTTTCTCTAGTTCGAAATCCAGGTGCTCGCCAAAACCAAGATGGCGGCTCACTGGCGATCGTAAAATCCTAGCAGGGCCAATATAATTTTAAAAATCAATATATCGACAACTACTATACTCTGAAACTTTATACTTCAGGACAATATAATATAATATGTGTACTTTCATGTCCTGACGGGATTTTACACAAGAAAAATTATTTCAAGTATAAACTTACAATTGAACACAGGAGGGGTCCGCCAAAAATCCTTCCACTTCAATAGAATTTTGCCGACAGAAGCAGACGATAAAAACGTAAACAAATAGGATTGTAAAATGCGGGAATACAGGAGGGTCCAGAGGATGGCATTTGTTTACTTCACTGTCAGATCTGTATTCCTCGCGTAAAAAGTCATTTATATAAAGTCAGCTGTTCATTCAACATGTTCAATGATGACAAATCAGAACTATCGATTTTTGTCACAATATAACGGGGCGTTCTTAATGGAAACGAAACCTAGTGGCTCTCACCTTGCATTTTCCATCTTGTATCCCAAGGGGACATAACTCAAATGGAAGGTGTGTGACAACAATCCTAGATGACGGCATCTCTTCCACCAGACCTATAGGGGTTACTGGCATTTCTAACAATACAAAATATAACGTAAATGATTTAACCTATTTTGTTAGTTTTGTTAATGATATTATCTCGGATTATTCTACTCCGTTCTCATACCGGGTTATTCTGAACCTTTTTGTGGGGTCATTGAAAACAACAACGAATCTCAAACAACAAATATAGTATGGCCAAGAACGATTTTACACCTAAAGAATCAATCAGGCATATATATACCAGTATAGGAACCACGATAAGAACAATACCTGCTTTATGGAGATTCCAAGATGGCGGAATGAGCAGTTGGGCGTGAGGAGCTCCTAAACAAAACTTGTATACTTTTCATGTAGATCAGCTAAATTCACTGCTGCAAGGAACCGAGACGTTTGAAGAAGACTAGGAAGCATTACTAGTGCTATTCTTTCGCTTTTCGGGACATACCAGAGTCGCACACAGCAGAAAAACAAACGTCCATAAACAAAGAAAATCAACATGGCGGAGAATATCTCTGACAAAGAAGTCACCAGTATAGAAGGTACCTTACGTGAAATATTGACCAAGCTAGATAATATGGTCACAAAAGATGACTTTAAAACGGAACTTCAGAAAAATAAGGAATATATTGTGAAGGAGCTTACAGAAAAGATCGACAGACTGGAAAGTAGGGTCTTCGAAGTTGAGAAACAAAACGACGTTTTACGAGAGGATATGAAGACATTGAGCATGGAGAAAGAGGTCATGGGGGATGAAATTGAAAAACTACACAAGAGGGTAGATCAAGCCATGGCTCAAAAGAACCAGCTGGAACAATATACCAGGAAACACAGTATACGGATCTATGGTGTTGGTGGGGAAAGTGTGAGCGAGACTATTGAAGACTGCACAAAAAAGTCCATAGATATTTTCAACACAAAACTTGGAATGGACGTAAAGTACACCGATATAGACATAGCCCACCGAGCTGTGCCTGCCGTAATAAACAGTGGACCCGGCTCAAGTGCGATCATTGTGAAGTTTTTCGGCATCAAACTGAAGTCCGACGCTATCAAAAGACGACGTGCTCTAAAAGGATCGGGTGTGGTAATAAAAGAAGATCTGACGCAGAAGAATCAACAACTATTGAAAGAGGCATTTAATCACCCAGACGTAATTTCATCGTGGTCCGTGGACGGTAAAATATTTATGAAGACGACAAGCGGAGACGTGAAAAGATGGACTGTCGGAGAAAAGCTCGACTGTGTTCTCGGCAAAAAGAAAACAGAACGAAAAGTACTGTCAGTGCGAAGATCAGCACACCACCGATAAGCGGTGAGTCTTTATTGAACAGATCACTTTCAAACTTTGTAAATACAGAACTGTAGCATGTACTTCTGGCAAGACAAATTATTTGCAAAATGCTAGTTTATAAGTATAACTTACTGTTGTTTTCTCAATATGCGCGAGGTAACGCCCCAAGACTGGTGTTGTCATGTACGACATGCTATAGATATAATTAGTAAATACCGTTTATATATCACTGTTCTAACTGTTCGATTTACTTCCAAAAATATGATTTCTGCTTTGTTTTTTGTTTTTGCTGTTGTGTATGCAAGCCAAATAGATTATTCATTGCAGGAATACATGCTCCGAAGTCAGTATTGGTGTTGTATTACGCTGAATGTTTCTTTGCATGAATGTTAGACAAATTAACAGAATTGATGTCGCCTTACACAAAATACAACTTTAAATCTAGATTTTTATACCGTAAGAAAGCAAATTATTAATCATATATAAGTGGATGAAATTAAAATAAAATCCGTAAAAATTTGTCCTAATTTGTAAAGGGAGTCATTTGAAACGGATTAACGAGTGTTGTAAATAATCCTGTAAAATATCGTATATACTATACAACACAAAAATGATTCTTAGTATTGCATTGACCACCAATTGGTCACTTTTCTTCTATGCGCAGTGTATGAGGGCGGTGGTTGTGGTAAAACTGACAATCAAAAGTGACTTGTGTTCCCAACTTGATTATCTAGTTGCAGAAACATGTAACGTGAAGCTTGGTTGGTATGTATATGAACTCATGTAGGACACGGCTTGATTGAGGTCAAGGACACTGAGGTAGAATGGAGAATTATCCTGTGTTTGGGATGATTGTCCTCTTTCCTTTTGTCTTAATGGATCCATTCAAATTATGGGATCTGTTAAACAAAGGCCATGAAATGGTGACTTGAAACACGAATCTTGAAACTATACAGTTTGCCTGTATAAAAACTGTATACAAAATAGTGACCTTTCTTGAATGGCGAACAAAATTGTCATTGATTCACAGTTTCAACTATGTTTTCCCCCAGTGAAATATGATTTGATGGTAAAGTATCAAAAGTATTATCTCATGGAGAGAATGTTGCTATTCTTTCTCAAATCGACGCTGCTAATTTGAAATTTCATGAGACTTGTCAGCTACCGGAATTGTTTTGTCTCCTTGGCCCATGACAAGCTTTGAAAGGTACTGGGTATATCGTAGATATATTAATGTCGGAAGCCATAAAGCATTCTTTAGCTCGACTACATACAAGAGATATCATTCATGGGATGTTTCTTTGTTTATAGAGTTGCTTGAATTTCTCATTAAAAATATCTATGTGAAATTTGGCAACACAATATATCAGCAGCATATAGGTATTCCAATGGGTACTAATTGTGCACCCCTGTTGGCTGACCTGTATCTGTTCTCTTATGAATATGACTATCTGCAGGCGCTATCAAAAACCGATCCATTCAAAGCCCGTTCCTTCACATTCACCAAACGCTATATAGACGATCTTCTCGCTGTGGATAATCGCTATATAAATGACGCAGTGAAGGATATATATCCACCTTCACTGGATTTGAAGGAAACTACAGATAGCCCTACAGGCACATCTTATTTAGATCTCTATCTCTATAAAAATGAAGTGGGCATTCTCTCTCGTCGACTTTATGACAAAAGAGATGATTACAATTTCCACATCGTAAACTATCCCTTTCTGGATAGTAATATTCCAGTGGGACCTGCATATGGCGTATACATATCTCGCTTAGTAGCATTTGCTAGATCCTGTGTTAAATGTGATGATTTTAATCAACGTCACAAAACATTGTTGCAGAAACTTATAAACAGGGCTATTCCACCAAGCGCCTCCACTCAAAGTTTCTCAAATTTGGCGATACATATCGCATGCTGATAGTAAAATACGAACGTAGCGTGCAAGATCTATGGCGCTACGTTTCGTAACTTGTGTCTAATTCCGCTTAACCCGGGGCTAGGGGCCGTATGAACCCATGTACTTCAAGATCCTCAGGGTACTCATATGAACAGTCACAATCAAAGCGTGACTGAGATACATCATTCTTTAGATGACGACTTTACAACGAATATTATGGATTAAGAATACTGATCAGCGATACGGATTTGATATTTGTGGAACATCATGATGTCTTGCCGGCATCATTGAAAACTGTTGACCGCTTCTCTCTTGCAGGAAACAAGCTTATGTTTATGTATACTATGATTGTCTTTTTGAATTTGGTGATAATACTGTTATATGGAATATGAAATAGGTCTTTGGATTATGGACGCGGATATTCTCTAATGGACGACGGCTGGATTATGAATGACGGGCTACACGCTTGTAACTAAAGAATACGTGTCGCTCTACATGCAGTACTTCTTTGAATGATTCTTCTCTGGTCAGCACGAAGGACACTGGTTTAATAGACATACCAGGCTTATAGTTTCAAGTGGTCATGTTTGCGAACTTAACGATCTTGACATTTAGAACAGTTGGCACTGTGATAAAAACAACATACATTTTCAGCCACGGTATGTTCAGATATTATATACACTTTAATTCACTTAAAAGTAAAACAAAATGTAAATAGGTTCAACCCCTACTCATCAGTCCGCCCTTAATTAATAATACATAATTTTAATTAGTTACATGTGCCTAATAGTCAGCTATTGCGCATGCTCGATTCTCCAGATTGTTTGCAGATATATATGTATATATATATGCGTGTGTCTGTGCATATGTATGTGTATACACATATGTTCAGTTAGTATGTTACTTGTGCTACCTGTTTTATTGAAAAACAATGTTAGAGACTCCACATAGGCCCAAACGCTGCGCATACGTTAGTGTAATGAATATATGATATACATGTAGTCTCAACATTATTATTGACATTTTTCATCCTAAAATGTTTTAGCTGAGATATATACATCGGATGTTAATTAATACTTATTTATTTATTTTTTTATTTACTTTTTTTCATATTTGTTTTTATTTTTTTTTTTTATTTTTTTTTTTTATCATATATCATTGAAGCTATCTTGACGCTGAGCTGATTAAGAAAGAGACGGTGTAGTCTGGAGCGAATCGTCACCAACCTGCCACAACTGTAAGAAATGTGTAACTGTGATGTTTTCCGTGTCCATGTAGTTGTCGTATCTGTAGTTTTAATGTTTGTGCCAAACACCCAGACCTACCTATGTTACACCACAAAATATATCATTAGAGTATTATCTATAACACAATTTCATGCCACCAGGGAGCCTTGCAAAACATCTAAAAGTCACCCATCGCTACTTAATGAATAATGGCTGATGATGTGCGAATTGTTTCCATGAACTGTCAAGGATTGGCTGACAAAACAAAAAGATTAGATGTTTTCCGTTACTTTAAGAAGAACTTCTCTATTATATGCGTCCAAGACACCCACACGGATATTAAAAACGAAAATATCATTAGGAATGAGTGGGGATTGGACGCCTGGATGAGCCTCTTTAAATCAAATGCACGCGGTGTCCTTATATTATTTAACAACAATTTTGAATACAATGTTAACTCGATTGAGAAGGATCCTGAAGGAAACTTTTTAATAATGAACATTGATATACATGAAACGTCAATTACATTGGTAAATATATATGGTCCTAACAACGATAAACCCTCTTTCTACAATGCTATAAAGAAAAAAATTGATGAAATCGGCAATGCATCAGTTATCATATGCGGAGATTGGAACTTAGTCATGAACCAAGATTTAGATACAGACAATTACAAACACGTAAATAATCCAAATGCGAGAAATACTGTCCTAAACATTAAGGAGGAAAGAGATTTTGTCGATACTTGGAGAATGACTCATGCAGATGTTCGGAGATATACTTGGCGTAAAAAAAACCCTCGGAAACAAGCAAGGCTAGACTTCTTTTTAACAAGCCAAGATATATACAATATTACAACGAAATCGGATATAATCCCTGGGTATAAAACAGACCATTAGCAATAACCTTGAGCTGCCAATTCACAAATGCAGAAAGAGGCAGAGGCTTTTGGAAACTTAACTGCTCATTGTTAAAAGATAAACAGTACGTTGATTTAGTAAACAGTTTGATAGACAAAACAATAGATGAATATGCTCCACTACCGTATAATAGAGATCACTTGAAACATATACCCTCAATGGAATTACAGCTTAGCATAAGTAGTCAACTTTTTTTAGATACATTATTAATGAAAATACGAGGTGATACAATAAAATATTCTTCCATTAAGAAAAAAAAGGAATCAGAAAAAGAAAATAATTTGGAGGCAAAAATAGCAACATTAGAAGCCGAAATATCGAGTAATTTTACCAAAATACACGAATTAACTGAGGCAAAACAGGACTTAGAAGAGATAAGAAATAATCAGATACAAGGGGTAATTGCGAGATCAAAGACACAATGGATGAATGAGGGGGAAAAACCAACAAAATATTTTCTTGGAATGGAGAAACGCAACTTTACCAATAAACTCATTACAAACTTAACTACAACAACAGGGGAGACTGTATATAATACAAAGGAGATATTAGTCGAACAAAGAAACTATTACAGTGAACTTTACTCAGAAAAGAATAAAAAAGAAAAAGAAAAGATCAATGAATATCTATCAGATACTCAGTTAAATGGTCTTTCGGACGCAGAAGCAGAACAATTAGAGGGCTACATAAGGTATGAGGAACTTGCACAAGCTTTGAAAAAATCCAAAAATAACAAAAGCCCAGGCCTTGATGGTTATCCGGTAGAATTCTATAAAATGTTGTGGAGAAAATTAGGGGGGTTTGTATTAAGGTCAGCCAACGAAGGTTTTGATAAGGGACAACTGTCAATAACACAGAGGCAAGGCGTAATTACATGCCTGCCGAAACCAAATAAACCAAGAAATAACTTGAAAAACTGGAGACCGATTTCTCTCCTCAACGTAGGTTATAAGTTAATATCGTCGTGTATAGCTCAAAGATTAAAAACAACTCTTAGCAAACTTATCCATGGAGACCAAAAGGGGTTCATTCCAGGCCGCTCAATCGGAGAGAATGTGAGGCTATTACATGATGTAATGTTTGAAACAAAAAATAAAGAGATTCCTGGACTCTTACTTTCAATAGATTTCGAAAAAGCCTTTGACTCAATATCTTGGGACTTTATAAATGGGGTCATTAAACAATTTAAGTTCGGACAATCCATTCAAAAATGGCTACAACTCTTTTACAAAAACATTCAGAGCTGTGTTGTTCAAAATGGTCATCTCTCACCCTTCTTTGACATTACAAGAGGTTGTAGACAAGGCGATCCCATATCGCCATACTTGTTTTTACTCTGTGCGGAAGTTCTGGGGAAAAGGATCAGGGACAACAAAGGTGTCAGTGGAATTTGGATAAACAATGTCGAATACAAAATTAGCCAATACGCAGATGATACCCAGCTAATCCTTGACGTTTCGGAAAAATCTCTAAGAGAATCATTAAATTGCCTAAGAGACTTTTATGAATATTCTGGTTTGAAAATCAATATTGAAAAGACAAACACAATGTGGATCGGTTGCCTGAGTGGTTCAGAAATCAATATCTGTGAAGAAATTAAACTATCCTGGGTTAATGAATTGACAGTATTGGGTATAAAGTTCAGTTCTATAGACTTTCATGATATATGGAAAATTAATTACATTTCTAAGTTAAACAACCTCAAAAGAGAACTCAGTAAATGGAAACTAAGAAACTTAACCCTACTGGGTAAAGTAACAGTTGTTAAATCTCTGGCCTTGTCAAAGCTTGTACATCTCTTCACTTCCCTACCAAATCCTCCAGACAGTGATATTAAAGATTTGAATTCCATCCTCTTCAAGTTCATATGGAATGGGGGCGCAGATAGGATAAAACGAGTTATTATATCCCAAGACTACAAAAACGGCGGATTGAGAATGACTAATCTGAAATATTTTATACAATCATTAAAGTCTTCTTGGATGCGGAAATTGATTCTACAAAGTGGCAAATGGCAAAATATCATAGATGGAGAATATTATGAGAAGATTTGTTGTCTTGGACCAGAATATCTCAAAGTGGTCATAAGAAATATCGAAAATCCCTTCTGGAAAGATACTTTCCAGTCGTGGTACAATGTCCAACGAGCTATGAAAGAAAAAAGTACGCTACATATGTTTAACGAACCACTGTGGTACAATTGCAACTTTCGTGACTCAAACTTATTCATAGAGAACTGGTATAACCACGGTATTAGATTTATTAGAGATATAATTGGCAAAGATGGCAAAGTAATGGACTTTCGAAACTTCAAGACAGCCTACGGGATAAAGGGAACCTTTCTAGATTACATAAACTTAGTACAGTCCATACCCCGACAATGGAAACAAAAATTGGAAGTAAATTATTCATCAATTAACGAAACAGACCCCCCTATATCGCAATACATGGAACTACTGGTGGGACAAGTGAAGGGATGTAGAAGCTACTACGATATACTTAACAACGATCAATGTATTTTTGCTACAGCCTGCAACAAATGGGAAATGTATTTAAAAAAGGAGGGGAGCATACAGTGGGCCAATGTGTTCAGCAGTATTTTTACGAGTACCATTTCTACCAAACTCAGAGACTTTCAATATAGATTTTTGAATAGACTATTGAGTACAAAATCTTTTTTATATAAAATAGGAAAAGCAGATAATGATCTCTGTGAAAATTGTATCAACAATAGAGAAACAATTGAACATGCATTCGTCGAGTGTGACAGGGTTTCGACATTTTGGCGGGAGATGGGAAATTGGTGCAAAATTACTGCTGGGCTTAGAGGCAATATCAATGCAGAAAATATTATTATAGGTTGGGGAAAATATCAAAAGAGCATGAATACACTGACGCTGCTCGCCAAAGAATATATTTACAAGGCGAAACTATCAAATTCTAATCTGTGTATGAAAGCACTACTACGCATATTCCATAACCATTATAAAATAGAAAAAGATATTGCAAATTTGGATCATAAAATGGATCCCTTTCATAAAAAATGGATACTTTTTGACAATTTCTTTAGTACTATGTAAAGAAACGAATATATGGTACCAGCAGCAAAATATTCTTGACAGAAACGTGATGAGAATGGATAGTAGGTTATGATGCTCTATTTACATATTTACATTATTATGAAAGTAGGTATGTACGTGCATGTTTGCATACATACACGTACATGCTTATGTCTCTACACTATTCTTTATATTATCAAAGGCCGGGTGTGGCCTAAACTTGTAATGTGAATATATGTTAACTTGAAAATGTATTCGTATGCATGAATGCATGTGTGTGTAAATATGTGTTTTGTATATATGTATGTATTTTATGTATGTATGTATGTATGTATGTATGTAGTAAGTCTTTGTCTTTGTTTGAGTGTGTATATAAATGTCCAAGTTAAATTTGTCAAACACTAAATGAAATTTCAAATGGACATCAAAATGGAATAAAAATATAAACAAAAAAACAAAAAAAAACATCGTTTCGATGTAGGACCGATACGGGTACGTGTTGGTCGAGTCACCGATGAGTTTGTCGCTGAGAAAAACGTCCAGCTGTTGAAACATGGAATGCAGCCAGAGAAGCGTCATGTCTGGGTCTTGTGTGCTATCCTCAGTGTTTTATAGGGTGGATGGAGGGTGTCTGGTTCCATGCTACTTCAGTGGACGGTCCACAAATCAAATTCACTGTTGATAGAAGGACAGGACTCGGCGTGGCTGAAGGAGATGTTTAAGCAAAGATATCCCGGGTCTTTGATGTGCGTCCTCGTTTGGTCCGTCGTCGACTGGTGCGCAGTGTCGGTGGTGCAGGTCTTTTTGTCCCTACGATGCGTTGTCCTTCGACCACCAAGACCACTTCTGTTTCTTTGGCTTGGTGTTTCAGTGCTTCCCGGACTGAGACACCGCTGAACGTATCTCCCACGGCTTGCACCCCACTTCAAAGAGTTTGTTTTCCGACTGCTTTCACCCCAAGCATCACCAATGGGAAGAACGTTTTGACGATGCTCCTAAGCACGTTCTCCAGTCCATGCCCTCGTTGGATGCGTGTACCTGCAAAGACGGGTATGCCACCTCCGCCCTATAATAGTCCATATAGCTCTGTGCATCGCACTCGTAAGGCACCTTCATTATACAAAGTTGGGAAAGTGTGCTTGTCGAAAATGAAGTGTGACCACCACTTTCCCAATTTTGAATGCCAGAGGTTGTCCAGTGTCATCCCTTATCTCGATGGTGGTTCTGATGTCAGTCTGTCGTACTGGTAGATAGAGTACTTGGTTAAAGCCCCGTGTGACCTGATCTTCGTAGTCCCCTTAAACTGGGCAGACGCGCAGCAGGGGCGCATCGATATCGCTGGCAATGTGACCATCCACCACATCCGAACAGAAACAGAGTAAATACAAGCCAGCCTTAAGATCCAACATGGTCTTCCCCTGGAGCCGACCGGGCCCGACATAGTTATCTATCTCCAATGCACACAGCTCCTTCAACGTTTTGCTGAAACGTACTGTCACATTGGTCTGGAAGATGATCAGGAACTTGTGGTTCCACTCGTGGTACTCCATGTGGATCATACCGGAAGATATTGATACCTCCCGGATGAGGTTATGCAACGCCTGGATGAATATTTGGGTCTACAGTACTGGCCTTCGGGAAGAGTAGTGTTGCCTTCGTACACGACTTCGTATCACACCGTATCATTTTGCACCTTATATCCACTAGACCACACTCCCAGGGAGATGTAAAGGATGTTGCATCTGAGTGACATAATGGGAAAAGATGTTGTCTGGAAACACCGCAGCCGAGCTATTACTGGGTAGTGTGAGGTAAAACATGGCAAGAGCTTTCGCTCTTCCGCTACGGGGTTTAATAGCTGTCTCAATCCTCGGAGGCTTGTTGCCGGCATGGTGTTTGCTGCAGTGGTTTATGCCGTGTCATGGATCTCGATCGGCGTGGTGTGTGGGGTGGTGTCGCGGGTGTGTGCTGCTGCTCGTGCTACTGCATCCAATCCCAACGCCGAGGATTTCCACCATTTCTTGCGGCATGTTCATGTCTTTCAATCATTGAGCGAAGACCTTTCATCCTGTGGGAGGCATCTGTAACCTTCGTTGACGCCTCAGATCATTCACCATATTCACCATATCATATTGGAGTTCGCCCTTCTCATTCCAGGACATGTTCGGATTGTCTTTCAATCATTCCAACAAGCCACCCATCCTCTGCAACGACGCGGGTAGACTCTTCATAACTTCCACTGCCAGCCACTGCGGAATTGAGGATGATGCACCTGGTAATGACGGTTGTGCGACAAGTGGTGCTGGCTGTACACATTGTGTTGGTTGTGCGACTGACGGTGGGCTTGGTCCAGGGGTCTTGTATTGCCCTGTTGAAGCGTCTGATTGTACTGTTATATTTTCTCACCATAGCTAACTCGGGTCGTTGTAGAATCCGTTGCATCTCCTGATAGAGTCGCTTCTGGACCAGGGCCCGGAGACCTGTCTTGTGCTTGGCCAACTTTGCCAGTGTTATTTCCCTTTTAAGTCCGATCTCACACAGACAGCACACAAAGTCAGGGTCTGTGCCACATACAAGATGGCAGCATTAGATCAGCTCTGTTACAAGTAGGTACCCCCGCCTCTCCCCCTCCACCTCCCCGGTTGAAAAATGCTGAAAGCGACGTTAAACCCTATTCACTCACTCACTCACCCCTGTGTCACATACAATAGTCCGGACCAAGTCGGTTGGGGCAGTCTTCAGTACCGGGAGCGTCGGAGCATGCTTCCGTACTCGAGTAGACATCCTGCTCAACTAACCTACAACTCTACCCTTTTTATTAGTTGACAACAGACAACATGAACACGAATGTTGTGTTTGAAATTTTTATTATCCCCATCAGCACATACACACCCCCAGCTGTGGGAGCCACTGCGAGTTTGTTTACATTATTTTGCATGTACACATGGCGGATCTCTCCTGGAAAGATACCGGTCTGTAGTCGAAGGTGATCGGACATACCTTGCTTCAGGTCGAAGAGCATATACCTGTAGTGTGGGGTTGTCGGATCGTTAATGGTTTCAAATGCAAACCGCATGCGTCCAGGGTACATCTGTCTCGTCAGATGCCGCAGTTGGGTGGTGTCCCTCGGCTTTGGTAGAGAGCTCTGACCGGAGCATCCATCTTCGCCATGAGAACATTAACGGCCACTCAAGTGTCCGGTTCCAAGTCGGCCAGGTTGTGTAGGCCCTCCACAAGCGTGATGTGGGGCATTGTTGCATACGCCTCCTGCCTTTCTAGGTACTTGAATACTAGGTATTCTTGCATTTACCAGGTTTACCCCATGTTGAGGCGTTTACTCCATCGGACGTCCACGATGCTCATCTATTAACATCAGATGAGTTATTTGAGCCGATCTGTCATCACAGCCTCCGAGCTAGAGTATCTAATTCCGCTTAAGCCGGTGCTCGGGGCCGTGTGGATACTTCATAGTCTCCACATGAACAGCTGCAATAAAAGCGCGACTGAGATACTAAGGCCACGTCCGAGGATCCACCCTATTCCTGGGTATGAATGTTAGGTGCCGAGGGATGCTTTCCTGTAGAGTCCTATGGTTGCCAGACGTCAATTTTTCCACCTCTTGCATATCGCTCCAATTCCACAAGCGTGTTGTGGGGCATTGTTGCACACGCCTCCTGCCTTTTTCCGTAACACCACACGATCCGAGCGGGTGGCGTAATTATGCTGTCGGCGTGTTGAACAAGTTTTTGGACGAAATGCGTCTTGTCTGAGCCTGATGGACCCGCAATGAAGCAGGTGAAGGGATGTTGCAACCAGGG